>CAMZMU010000066.1:43317394-43488717 GCA_947311845.1 Poa pratensis
TGACTCCACGAAACAGGGATAGTCAAGCTCACGAAGAGAGTTCGTGTAAGGGGCTGAACACGTTGGTCAAACAACCCTCAACCTGCACGGCGACGGTGCTCGTCGAGCAAGTGGAGGGACATCACGACAGAGATGAACACCAGCCCGTACCCAGGTTCACGGCCCTCGTGTGGAGGTAATACCGCTACTCCTGCTTGTCTGTATTGCACTGCTTGTAGAGGTTACAGTACAATGAGCTTGCCGAGGGCTCTCTTTTGGCAATGGTGTATACAAGGAAGGGAAGCTGGTCTTCTTCTTCCTTGCGCGTAAGTGGCTATGCTGGAATGAGAATGCGATCCTTGCTACGGTGCACCTTGTCCTCCTTTTATAGGCGCCCCGTGCTCCCTCCTGCGCTTCGCTATGGTAGGGCTGTCACGTGGCGCAGAAGGTGGAGCGCGGTGCATCGCAGCCCGGTTGTCCATGGACGCGGTCCATGGCGTAAAGCTGACTCCTGTAGCAGAGTACCACCGTCCATGCAGGACGGCCAGCTGGGGCCGCAGAGGAACGTGGGGGTGCCCACGGTGACGTTGGCCGTGGAGCGTAGCGCCGGCCGGTCCCCTTATCACCAAAGAGGAAATCCTTGTAGTCCGGTGCGGATGGCACAGCTTTGTTGACCCCTTTAATCACCAAAATGGCAACTGCGGCGTCGTCGTCACCGCGCGCAGGGGCGCGCGTCACTCTGCGGCCGCTGCAGAGCCCATGTGCGCTCTGCAGAGGTTGCTTTGCAGCGAAGCGATCTCCACGAGGGCTTGGATGCCCTGTAGAGAATTCGGCGTTGACCTCTCCCAGGGGAGATTTCCTTGAAGAGAGGGGGCAGCAGTGGATGGCCTCCGCAGGCCTCTGCTGCCTCAAAGCCCTCGCGAGGCAATCCTCGAGGCTCTCCAAGCCGTAGGCTTGGTCCTTAGCGAAAATTCGCCATCAAGTGTCGAGGGCCGTAGGACAGGCCCAGCACACCCTGGATTTCACTGGGCCGACAGTAGCCCCCGGGCCCATGATGGGCACGATGTAGTCCAATGGACGCAGGCGAATCGTCATGGGCCCAAAGTGTCCGGCCGGCCTGAGACACGTGCAGGGCAGTTACGCCGCGACGACACGTTCTCCTCGGAGATGATGGGCGTAGTGGGGGGTCCCACCACGTCTCGGTAACTGCTCTGAGGGGAATAAAGCCTGCAGCGCGGTTCAGGCAGCAGTTACTGCATCATTTGCGCGCCGTCTCCTGCTCTTGACGCCTGCGCTCCTGTGTCTCCGGCGCTCTCCTCCTTCACCGAGCTTCTCCGCCGCCCTTCTTCTTCGACCATGGGTCCCAAGAAGGCAAGGCGGCAATGGCGGCGGCCGAGGCGCAGCAGGAGGACGAGTTCGCGCGGCGCTGGTGGGGACTCGCATCCACACGGCGGAGGCGCTGGACAAGATCCGGCTGATGGCCGCAGGCAAGAACAACGAGCACGGCGCCACTGTTCTCAAGGCGGCGCTTTGGCAAGCTCGCGGCGGGGCTGTATCCCATTTTCTTCCAGACCATTTTCGCTGGTTTGGTGCCGCCATTTTCCCTTTCCTGGAGGAGGTTCTGGCCTTCTATCAGATCCAACTCTGCATCTGCACCCCAACTCCATCTTGATCCTCGCCATCTTCGCATATCTTTGCGAGGCGTATTTGGGGGTGATGCCTTCCGTGGCCTTCTTCCGGAGCTTCTACGCGCTCCGCTCCACGGCGCCTGGCGAGCGGTCTGGTTGTGTGTCCTTCCGCATCGCGGATGGGATGGGAGGTATCTACATCCCCATGTCCTGGGACGGCGACAAACCCGTCACACGGGTGACGAAGAAGGTGGACGATTTCCGCCAGCGGTGGTTCCTCGTGGACGCCAAGACGCAGAATTCCTTCTTCGACGTCCCTGAGGCGCCGCCGCTGAAGAACTCGAATGGTCGAGTGCAACCCTTCAGAGCCCGAAGATTGCTGACTTGGTCGCACGCATGAAGCTCGTCCGCGACGCTGGCCTCACGGGGCAGATGGTTGCTGAAGACTTCGTGAGGCGCCGTATCGCCCTCTCCAGAAGCACACAAAGCCGATGTGGATGTATTCAGGCCCGGCGGACGCAATGCGGCTGCACTGCAGCTCCCACCTCCCGAGTCGTAGCTTCCATAATGGGCATCCTCTTCACCGCCCCGGAGGTTCCTGTGCCGCGCAGTGAGCTCGCGAAGCCACTCCATCAGATTACCGAAGAAGCGCCTCGCGATCCTGGAGCTGATGCCGGAGTTCACCCTCAGGGCCTGGCTGGGGAGGAGAAGAAGGAGGACGCGGCGCCCGTGGTGGAAGAGGACTGGGCCTCGGAGTCACCCGCCGCATCTGACGCCGATCTGGGCGTCACCTGTGGAGGGGCGAATCCCTCGGCAGGGGAGGCGAGCTCTTCGAAACCTGCTCCTCCGAGGGAGAGTTCTGGAGATTTCGTCCAGCGGGGACGAGGATTTCCTTGTGGCCCCTTCGCGCCAGGTCGCGGAGGGGGAGGAAGACAGCGATGAGGAGGCCGTAGCGGGACGCTGCGATCCCCGCTCCAAGGCTTTTCACGACAGGGCCGCCAAGAGCCCAGTGGGCACCCCTCTCAAGAGGAAAGCTGAGACTGCTCCTGAGGGGCCCGGCTCTGGAGCTGCTTCGTCGAGGTCGTGGCGGTCGTCCACTACGATGTGGGTCGACTCACGCGCCAAGTCATCTGGGTAAGCGTTGGCCCCTGTTTTGCATCTTTCGAGAGTTTTCTTGCTCCCTATTGATGGCCTTCTGTTTGTTTGTTAGGGATTGTGACGGCAAAACGCCGGAGGCTCCGCAAGGCTGCGGAGGTCCGGGGCCTGGCCTCGGCAACCGTCGAGGAGCCTGTGGAGCCCTCAGCTGAAGAGGTTGCTAAGCCCGTAGTGACCGAGGCCTCGGAGCCGGTGGCGGAGGAGGCCACGAAGCCTGTGGCGGAGGAAACGTAGGGCATGTGGTGGTTACGCCTCTGGCCGGAGCAGCTACTTCGTCTTCTACCGCGGAGGCGCGCCCCGAGGAGGAGGCGGTGGTGCGGACACCACCACCACGTCCCGTCACTCCACCAGAGCGGCAAGAGGAGGTCGCCGCGGGGAAACGGGGAGCGGCTCGCCGGCGAAGGGAGGCGCTGACGTTGAGATGGGGGAGAATTACTCCGCCGCCCCAAGGCACCGACGCCGCGATGGAGGAAAATGTCCCTCCGCCGCCCCCGCCTAACGCAGATGCTGAGGGGGCGGCGGCTTCTTCTGGGTCGCAGCGGGCTCGGGGCGGCGGACCCCACGGTGGCTGGGCAATCTTCCCCTGCCCCTGAAGCTCGAGAGGAGGCGCCGGTTGACGACGGTGCTGGAGCCCATGGCCCCAATGACGGAGAGGGCTCGCACAGCCCCCAGGCCAGGTTGACCGGGCCCAAGCTTGGAGGCTCCCACCCTCGAAACTAGTGCGCACGAGGGAGCCTCCATGTCTCGTGGGAGTTCGCGGGCTCTGGTCCTGGGTGGCAGAGCTGGAGCGGCGCTCGCCGCAGCTCTACCTTCCGCCTGGCGAGGGGTGCACTGGATGGGCTGGAGGCCCAACTCGCTCTCGAGGAGGCCGAGCTCGCCAGAGAGTATGACGAACTTGAGAGGGCGGACCCGCTTCTTCGAGGTCGTGGAGCAACGCCGCCACGACAACGAGGCCATGCAGGCGCAGCGAGAGGAGGCGCTGCGCTTCGCCAAGGAGGTCCGCGAGAGCGCGGTTCGCGAGGCTCAAGAGACCCTGGAGCCACTCCAGGCAGAGCGCCAGGCCGCTGCAGAAGATCGCGAGGCGGCCGCGGCGGAGCGCCAAGCCGCTGCCTCAGAGCGCGCGCCCTCGAGACCACGCTAGCCGCTCAGCGCCAAGAGCTTGCCGACCGCGAGGGGAAATTTGCTGCGGAGTCGGAGGCTACGCGGAAGTCTTTGGACCAACACCGCGTGTCCTTGGATGCCCGTGAGCAAGTACTGGCGGCGCGTGAAGCGGAGGTGCTCAAACGCGAGGAGCAGCAACTGCAGGCTGACAAGGAGCTGTCCACGCAGCGCGCAGATCTTGAGGCGCGGGAGGGCAACTGGCCGAGGCCATAGGCAAGCATGACGAGGAGGTGGCCAGGCACAAAAAGCTTGTAGAGAAGTCCAACCGAAAGCTCGCCGCGAGGAAGGAAGAGGCTGAGAAGGATGCCGCCGCCAAGCAAGAAGAATATCGCTCCGCCGTCGCCGAAGAATATGCCGGGAAGTTCAGGAAGCAGGAGGACCGCTTCAAGAAGAAACGCGCGGATGACAATGCCCGCATTGTTCAACTGGAGCACCAGAACGCCAACCTGAACTCCCAGGTGAGGCGCGCCAGGGACGGTCGTCGCCGCGCGGAAGAGGCTCGCGAACGTGCAGATCAAGACCTCGCCTCCCTGATGGCTGATATGAGGGAGCTGGCGCGCAGGGGGCCCTGCTGTGGAGCGTGCTGCAGAGGATGAGCACAGCGTGCAGGCGGCGCGGGTCCTGACGCAGCAGCGGGAGCGCGTGTTCAAGTCCTTGGTGACCCGGGGGAACACTCTCGCGGGGCAGCTAGGAGTGGATGCTCCTGTTGTTCCCGTCAATGGGAACGCTGACGCCGCCACATACCTCGCCTACTTCGATCAGCTCTTCACTGTGCTCGAGGGCCCTGTGGCGGAACTTGGCGACGTTGTTGATGAGGAGTGCCGCAAGCTCTTGACCGTGGCGATCGATCGCGTCTTCGCCAACCTCCAGCGCCTTCACCCGGCTTCGACTACGAGTCAGTGACCGAGCCCATCGAGGGGACCAAGCCTGGGAGCTCTCCAACTTGGTTCGAGAAGAAGTCAACGATTACGTCGACCGCTTCAAGAGGGTTGAGGCGGAGCAGGCCGCTGAGGAGGATGAAGGCGCCGAAGAAGAGAAGGCTGAAGAGGACGGCGATGGTGAACCCTCTGCCTAGGCCACTCCTGCAACAAGATGCGCTTGGCGCAATTATCTTTGTTTTAAGACTTGTTTTAATTCATGCTGGCTTGTAAGATACTTTGATCGTATGCAAACATGTGTGTGTGCCCCTCGAAGGGTCCTTTTATCCCTGTTCCATGTCTTTCTTCGCTCTACGTCGTCAGGACCCATCTCTTTGCGCTATGACACCGCCGCTACGGTATGCCGGAGCGTGACTCGGCAAGGCCGGGGGGTGTTTAAGGCTTGGAGAGGTAAGGGCTCTCGAGTCGCGGTGCTCGAGGGCTCCCCTTTGACGCACAAGCAGTCCATGGAGTGTGAGAGAGAAAAAACCGCTCGAGGGCGACAGGTGCCGTGAGAGGGAGAAAAACTCTGAGGGCGCGAGCGCTAGACTTAGCTTGGCGAGACTTTGGCCTCGTAGAGGGCGTTGGCTTCCCTGATGGTGCGCTCCCTCTAGGGGTCGGAGCGTGACTTCTCGACCTTGGGGAGGACTCTTGTTCCCTGTATTGGTTAGAGAGGCAAACCCAAAGCAGGCACATGGTAGTAAACACCATGCGCGCTTATAGGCTTCCTCATGGTATCTCGCGAGGAGAGTAAGTACCAAGGTCCTTTGGTGAGGTGGCGTGTTTTGGGAGCAAGCCCATGGGCCAGAGCTCTTTGGGGAGGTAACAGGCGTGAGAGCGTGCTCACGTGCTAGAGCTCGGATCCTTTGGATTTTGCGGTGCTGTTGGGGTGCTCTTGAGGCACAGTCACCGTACTCAGCCCCCGCTCGCGAGGTGCGCATGGGGAAGAATATGAGCGCGAAATGAACTAAGATGAAAAGTAAAACTCACCACCAAAATATTACATAGCGGCGCCTCAGCGCAATGTTTCATTGAGAAACGAATTGGTTCATTACACTTGGTGTGACCAAGATAAAGTTTTCCATGTCGAGGCATGGGGACCACATTCAGTGGCTGAGACTCTTCACGGCCTGCGGCGGCACGTAATCAGGAGAGCTCAGAGGGGCTGGCCCTCGGGAGGAGAAGCTTTTGTGAAGCTTGGAGGTGAAGTTGTGTGCTTCCCTCTAGAGACAAAAAATGTCTGGCGTGACTATGATCACGGGTAGAACTTGCGTAGATGCGCGATGTTCCATGGATTCTTGACCGGAATGCCGTCCTCCGTTTCGAGGCGTACCGCGCCAGGCCTGGCGATGTGTGAGACCCTGTAGGGGCCTTCCCACATTGGCGAGAGCTTGTGGAGACCTTCCCTGGAGAGGATTCTCCTGAGGACGAGGTCGCCTGTCTCGAGAGTGCGCGGACGTATGTGGCGGCTGTGGTAGCGTCGCAGGTCTTGCTGGTACTTGGCTGCCCTGAGGGCGGCACGGCGGCGCAACCCGTCAAGGAGTAGCAGGTCGTCGCTGTGGAGGTCTGCTTGATCGTCCTCGTTGAAGGCAAGGACCCGTGCGGATCCATGCTTGATCTCTGTGGGGAGGACTGCTTCAGCTCCATACACGAGGCAAATGGCGTCTCACCAGTGGGCTTCGTGGGGTTCGTGCGGATGGACCAGAGCACGGACGGGAGTTCGTCTATCCAGCCCTTGCCGTAGCCCTTCAGGCGATTGAAGCTTCTTGTCTTGAGGCCCTTGAGGACCTCAGCATTTGCTCGCTCGGCTTGGCCGTTGCTCTGTGGGTGAGCCACCGAGGCGAAGCAGAGCTTGGTGCCGAGGCTCTCGCAGTAGGCCCTGAAGATGCCGCTGGTGAATTGTGAGCCATTGTCGGTGATGATGCGATTAGGCACACCAAAGCGGCAGACCAGGCCTCTGATGAATTTTACTGCGCCCTGGCCGGTATGCTGCGCACTGCTTCAACCTCTGCCCACTTGGTGAACTTGTCGACTGCCACGAAGAGGAAGCGGTAGCCCCCTTGTGATCTCGGGAAGGGTCCCAGATGTCTAGCCCCCAGACCGCGAAAGGCCACGAGAGCGGGATGGTTTGGAGTCCCAGTGCAGGCTGATGGACTTGCTTGGCGTGGAACTGGCACGCATCGCAAGACTGGACGATGGTGGTGGCATCTTGAAGCACTTGGGGCCAGTAGAAACCGCTCCTGAAGACCTTGCCTGCCAGGGTGCGTGCAGAGGAATGGTGGCCACACTCTCCACTGTGAATGTCTCTGATCAGCATGCGGCCTTCCTCGGGGGGGACGCACTTGAGTGCAATTCCATTTGGGCGCTTGCGGTACAGGTCTCCCTCGAGGATGTAGTATGACTTGGCTTGTCGAGCCACTCGTTCTGCCTCCGCGTCTTCTTCAGGAAGGACTCCCTTCAGCAGGTAGTCTTTGAGTTCGTCAACCCAGCCTGTCTCTTGATGCACCATAGCCAGCAGCAGACGCTCCCCTGAGGATGGACCGCAGTTGGGTGCCCCACCTAGGAGGTGGTGGGAGTACTTCGTCTGTGCTTGTGGCTGCTGCTTCTTGTGGCTGCTTTATGGACGCCTTGGAGAGTCTCTCTTCAAAGACGCCGGCCGGCTGGGCCTGCCTTCGTGATGCTCGCTTGGCGATGTCATCTGCCTCTTGGTTCTCCTTTCGCGGGATGTGCATGAGCTCCATGCCCCTGAAGTGCTTCTCGAGCTTGCGGACCTCTTCAAGGTAGGCGGCCATGTGGTCGTCTTTAGGCGTGTAGCTCTTGTTGGAGAAGTTAACCAGGAGCTGGGAATCACCCTTTATGAGTAAGTGCTTGACGCCAAGGGCGATTGCGGCTCTGAGCCCGGCGAGGAGGCCCTCGTACTCGGCGATGTTGTTGGAGATCTTGTCTATTGTGAAGCACAGCTGGATGGCGTAGTAGAGCTTGTCACCTTTTGGTGAGGTTAAGACAACGCCAGCCCCACCATTGCGGCAGGCGAAAGCTCCATCGAAGTGCATGGTCCAGTGGCTTGGCATTGTATCTCCCGATGACGCGGTTTCTTCTTCGCGAGGCTCTTCAGGAGTTGGGTCTGTCCACTCGGCGACGAAATCCGCCAGCGCTCTCCCTTTTATGACTCTTGTGGTGTCGAAGCGCAAGTTGAATGGCTGCAGCTCAATGTTCCATCCTGCGACGCGGTCAGTAGCGTTGGGGTTGCGCAGGATCTGCTCCAGGGGGAAGGACGTGACCACCGTGATGGGGTGCCCTGGAAGTAGTGGCGCAGCTTCCTGGAGGCGATGAGTAGCGCGAGGAGGAGCTTCTGCTGCACTGGGTACCGCTCGCGAGCATCTCGCAGTACAGTACTGACGAAGTAGACTGGATGCTCGACGAGGGTCGTTGATGGTGCGGCAGCGTCGGCTCCCTCGAGAGGCTCCTCAGGACCTTTGGCGAGGTTTGCCTGTGGAGGAGCCTCGGCAGGGGCTCGTGGGACTCGACTTGAGGCTGTGGGCCTGGCACTGGGTCTGGAGAGACTGTTCCTCGTCGGGAGGTTCTGGACTTGGTGTGGCAGTGCTTTTCTTGGGGAGAACTGGCTCTTCTCTTTCCACCACCAGGACGGCGCTGCAGTTTGTGGAGTGGCTGCTAGGTACAGCTTCAGATGCTCGCCTGCCCTGGGGGCTACCATGACTGGTGAGCTAGCCAAGTATTTCTTCAAGTCCTCAAATGCTTTGTCAGCCTCTGGAGTCCACTTGAAGGTGCCGGATTTCTTCATGATCTTGAAAAATGGCAAGGCTCTCTCGCCGAACTTGGAGATGAAGCGGCCTAAGCTGGCCATGCATCCTGCTAGGCGCTGCATGTCCTTGAGGCGGCGAGGTGGCTGCATGTCTTCTATAGCCTTGATCTTGTCAGGGTTTGCTTCTATGCCGCGGTGGGACACGAGGAACCCGAGGAGCTTGCCTGAAGGCACCCCGAAGACGCACTTGGCGGGGTTTAACTTGATGTTCACCTTGCGCAGGCTGGCGAAGGTTTCCTCGAGATCCTTCAAGAGAGTGTCTCCCTCGCGAGACTTGACCACGATGTCGTCGACATAAGCTTCTGCATTTCTTCCCATCTGAGCCCCCAAGGCGATCCTCATGAGCCTCTGGAAGGTGGCGCCGGCATTTTTCAGGCCAAAGGGCATGCAAGTGTAGCAATACACACCACAAGGGGTGAGAAATGCTGTTTTCTCCTCGTCTTCCTTGGCCATTTTGATCTGGTGGTAGCCTGAGAAGGCATCCAGGAAACAGAGGAGATCACAGCCGGCGGTGGAGTCCACAATCTGGTCTATCCTTGGCATGGGGTATGGATCCTTGGGGCAGCCTTGTTTACGTCTGTGTAGTCGATGCAGAGCCGGCCTCCTCCATTGGGTTTTGGGACAACCACACCGTTGGAGAGCCAAGTGGGGTGGGCAACTTCTCGAATGATGTCTGCTGCTTTCAGCTTCTCTACTTCTTTGATGATGAACGCTTGCTTCTCGGGGGCTTGTTTCCGCGCTTTTTGCTTTACAGGGCGTGCGTCTGGACACACGGCTAAGTGGTGCTCGATCACCTCCCTTGGTACACCGGACATTTCTGACGGAGTCCATGCGAACATGTCAGAATTTGCCCGAAGGAAGGCGACGAGCGCGCTTTCCTATTTGGGAGGCAAGCCAGCGCCTATGGTGACGCTAGCCCCCGAGCCCTCAGCCCCCGAGCCGCTGGTGCTCAGCGACACCTTCTTTGTAGATGCTTGCTCTTGAGTGAACAGTTGTTTCTTCTTCTTGGGCCTCTCGAGAGGCTCCATGTCCTCGTCAGCGGGGAATGCCATGGCAGCGGCCTTGTAGGCGATCTCGACAGCGCGCGTGGCGTCCTGTACGTGACCACGTATGGTGATGGTGCCACCGCTGCCAGGGATCTTGACCATGTTGTAGGCGTGGTGCGTGACGGCCATGAACTTCGCGAGGGCGGGGTAGCCGAGGATGGCGTTGTAGGGCAGGCCAATGTGCGCGACGTCGAAGTCAATTAGCTCGGTGCGGTAGTTCTCCTGCGTGCCAAAAGTGACCGCGAGCCTCACTTGCCCCAGAGGCGAGATTGAGCCGCTGGTGACCCCGGTGAAGGGCCTGGAGGGCATGAGCCACTCGTAGGGCACTTGAAGCGTCTCGAAGGTCTCGACAGAGATGACGTTTAGGCCTGCACCCCCATCAATGAGCGTCTTGCCGACGGCGATGTTGTTGATGGTGGGGGTGCACACCAACGGGAGGGTGCCCACAGTCTTTGTAGACTTGGGGTGATCTTTGGCGTCGAAGGCGATGGTGTACTGGGACCACTTGAGGGGGCGGGACGTCTCGACCCCGGGAAGCGCTGCGTTGAGCTCGCGAGCGAACTGCTTGAACTGGTTGTTCGACTTGGGCGCCTGGGATCCGCCGAGGATGCATGCCATGGCACCCTTGGGGGCCTGGTAGCCTCCAGGCTCTTCGTCGGGCAGATTGTTGTTTTTCTCGGCGGCATTCGCCTGAGTTCCCTGGGCCTCTGGAAGTTGCCCTTGCGTCCACCTTTGCGGTAACCACGGCCTCTGCCGCGGCCACCGCTGCCTTCTTCTTGCTCACGCTTCTTGCTCAGCTGCTTGAGGTCATAGCAGTTCTCCGTCGCATGGCCGCGCCTGTTGTGGTAGATGCAGAACGGGCGGTTGTCCACCTTTTTCTCGCCAGCCTCTGGGAGTCCTCGCGAACATGCTTGGCGTCGGGTTCAGCTGCCAGGACTGCGGTAGGCTTGCGCTTTATCTCGTCACGCCTCTTCTGGGTCTTGGATCCCTCGACAGGGTCGTCTGTCGAGCCCACCTTGACGAAGAGGAGCCCTTCTCTGCCTTGGCGCATTGTCTGCGATGTCGAAGAGCTTCACCACGGAGGAGAGGGTATCATGGATGCCGAGCTTCTCGAGCATCCTGTGGTTGGTGACGCCCTCTCTGAAGGCCGCAATGACGTGCGAGTCCGGGATGTTCGGGATCTTGTTGCGGACTTGGCTGAAGCGCTGGATGTACCTGCGGAGGGTCTCGCCAGGCTTCTGGCGCACAGCTCGCAGGTCGTTGTAGGTGAGGGCGCGCTCGTACGTGCCCTTGAAGTTCGCAACGAACTGCTGGCAGAGCTCCTCCCACGAGTCAATGGAGTCCTCGGGAAGGTTCAGGAGCCACGACAAGGCGGAATCCTTGAGAGCGTGGGAGAACCAGTTGGCCATGACCTTGTCGTCTCCCCCCGCAGCTTGGATGGAGGTGGTGTAGAGCTGCAAGAACTCGATGGGGTTGTTCGTGCCGTCGTAGCCCTTGGGTAGGTCAGGCCTGAACTTCTGTGGCCAGACGACGCGACGCAGGTTGCGGGTGAAGGCCGCGCAACCTGTGGCGTACGAGGCGATGCCACCCTGAAGAGCACGGCGGTTCTGTCGCCCTGCTTGGCCGATTTCCTCGACGATGCGCTTCTGGAGGTCCTTCTGGCGCTCCATTTCCACCCGCGCGTCTGGGGGTGTCGCTGCACGATTTGACAATCGCGCGGCGAAGACGCGTGGGATGCGGCCTTGTGCGCCGCAGCGGAGGCGGACCGGCGGAGGCGGCGGCGGAGGTGCGCCATGCGCGGTGGTTCCAGCGCGTCCGGAGTTGTGGTGCACCAGAGAGCGCGACGCCGCAGGAGCAGCGCGCGGTGCCGCCGCAATGTCGACGAGGTGCTGGAGGCGGCCGAGCCAGTTGTCGTGCGCCTCAGCTGTGGGCGGTAGCGGAAGAGTTCCGCGGCCATGAGCAGCGCGGTGTTTGGGCTGGGCGCTGGACGCCCAAGAGTGGAGGCGCTGTGGCGCTGGGACGGATGCGAGGACTCAGCGTCCTCGCCGTGCCCGTGGTCGACGTCGTCGTCGAAGCGGTCGTCGTGGTGGCCGTCGTCGTCCTCGGGGTGCTCCACCGCGGTTCAGCGGTGTTGCGCCCCGTGGCACGGCTGGCGCGGGGACGGCCGCGAGGGTTGGTGGTGTTGGCAGCGGGCTCGGTGGTTGCCCTGCCTGATGCCCGCCGGGTGGCGCGAGCTGCGCGAGTGTCCGCCATGGTGCAGAGGTCGATGAAGGTTGAAGACGCGCCTCAGCCCCCTACCTGGCGCGCCAATTGTCGGAGAATGACTCCCACGAAACAGGGATAGTCAAGCTCACGAAGAGAGTTCGTGTAAGGGGCTGAACACGTTGGTCAAACAACCCTCAACCTGCACGGCGACGGTGCTCGTCGAGCAAGTGGAGGGACATCACGACAGAGATGAACACCAGCCCGTACCCAGGTTCACGGCCCTCGTGTGGAGGTAATACCGCTACTCCTGCTTGTCTGTATTGCACTGCTTGTAGAGGTTACAGTACAATGAGCTTGCCGAGGGCTCTCTTTTGGCAATGGTGTATACAAGGAAGGGAAGCTGGTCTTCTTCTTCCTTGCGCGTAAGTGGCTATGCTGGAATGAGAATGCGATCCCTTGCTACGGTGCTCGTCCTCCTTTTATAGGCGCCCCGTGCTCCCTCCCTGCGCTTGCACTGGTAGGGCTGTCACGTGGCGCAGAAGGTGGAGCGCGGTGCATCGCAGCCCGGTTGTCCATGGACGCGGTCCATGGCGTAAAGCTGACTCCTGTAGCAGAGTACCACCGTCCATGCAGGACGGCCAGCTGGGGCCGCAGAGGAACGTGGGGGTGCCCACGGTGACGTTGGCCGTGGAGCGTAGCGCCGGCCGGTCCCCTTATCACCAAAGAGGAAATCCTTGTAGTCCGGTGCGGTGGCACAGCTTTGTTGACCCCTTTAATCACCAAAATGGCAACTGCGGCGTCGTCGTCACCGCGCGCAGGGGCGCGCGTCACTCTGCGGCCGCTGCAGAGCCCATGTGCGCTCTGCAGAGGTTGCTTTGCAGCGAAGCGATCTCCACGAGGGCTTGGATGCCCTGTAGAGAATTCGGCGTTGACCTCTCCCAGGGGAGATTTCCTTGAAGAGGGGGCAGCAGTGGATGGCCTCCGCAGGCCTCTGCTGCCTCAAAGCCCTCGCGAGGCAATCGCCTCGCGAGGCTCTCCAAGCCGTAGGCTTGGTCCTTAGCGAAAATTCGCCATCAAGTGTCGAGGGCCGTAGAGGACAGGCCCAGCACACCCTGAATTTCACTGGGCCGACAGCGGCCACGTCGAAGAACGGCGTTAGGGGTCAGTGGATGGAGAATGGTCACGTGGAGACGACCACGGTGAGCTCGGGGTGTGACGGCCGTGGGTGCGCGGACGGCGTTTGACGGAATGCAGGCGTCATTGCTGACCTCGCTCAGTGATGCCACTATGTCCTGGATTCCGCGGGGAGGTTGGGGAGAGGCTGGGAGGTACTGCGCTGACGAACGGTGCAGTGGCGGCCGGAGTTCGTCATCGATGACCTCGGTCTGTCCTTGGCACGGCGTGCTCGGGCGTGGCCAATGCGCATGTGTGTTGGAGCTTCGGGGGCGTTCTTATCTCGTCAGCAGGTGCGGATGGAAGGAGAGGATGGATGGCACGGTGCTGGGCCATCACGGCGTCCTCCCTCGTCCTCCTCCACAGTGGCGGCCACGGGCGGCATGAGCGCGAGCTCATGCCCATGGCTGCGACTCCAAACGGTCAATTGGCACGTTTCCTTCGTGCCCTGGCTAGTGAGAAAGATCAGAGGGGTGAGTGGGAGCAGGTGGGGTGAGGGATTAGCTGAAATTTGCTCGAATTTGGTTGAATTGGATTCGGATTTGGGAAGAGTACTGTTCTGTCCACCAGGTGTTCGATAAAATTCCTGAACCAAATCCAAATTCAAATTTTTGTAAATTATTTTCATAATTTGCTTCATATACATTTATCAAGATTTGTGGATCTGTTTTGGTATTTATTTTGCAAGTGTAACATAGTACATTTTATTATCTAAAGAGGATAAAGAAAGAAATAGAATTTTAAATTTTGGGTTTTGAAAATATTTGTTGGAGAGGGAAAAGTTGTAGGAATAAAATGAGAGTGATTATTTATCACTTCTCTGAATTTTGTAGGAAAGAAATATTGGTTTCTCACTTTGAGAAATTTTCATGTCACTTGTCACATTGTGTGATTGTTTTAAGTTTTATTCTGGTTTTCAACGTTTTTAATTAGAGCAAACAAACAACACAATCAGCAAGGAACAATCAACACACATCAAGCAACAAAAGTTTTTTGTTGGTTCCCAATTTTTTTGACTAATACAACTTATTACAAATTTGGGATGTTACAGATCCTTCCCCCCTTAGAATAAATCTCGTCCCGAGATTTGCTATGCTTAGGTGCTAAAGAGGTTTGGGAATTCGCTTCTAAGATAGTCTTCATGTTCCCAAGTTGCTTCTTCTTCGGAGTGGTTAGTCCACTGGACTTTGTAGAACTTAATCGCACGCCTCCGGGTAAGACGGACATCTTCGTCGAAAATCTTGACGGGTCTCTCACGATAAGTCAGGTCATGGTTTAGGTCGATGGAGAGGTGGTCGATGTCCTTGAAAACATCGGGCTTGTCGGGAACTTCAAGACACTTCCGGAGCAGGGAAATGTGGAAGACATCGTGAAATTCCGATAATTCTGAGGGCAACTCTAGCTGATAGGATACTTCTCCTCGACGAGCAATGACCTTGAAGGGTCCAATATATCTTGGCGCCAATTTTCCCTTGACATGAAAACGCTGCATTCCCTTGAGTGGTGTCACTCGGAGATAGACATAATCTCCGACGTTAAAGGTGACATCGCGACGCTTGGGATCAGCGTAGCTCTTCTGACGGGATTGGGCAGTTTTGAGACGCTCACGGATAAGTTGGACTTGTTCTTCAGCTTCACGGAGGGTATCTGGTCCAAACAATTTGCCTTCTCCGGTGTCGGACCAATTCAGGGGAGTACGACACCTCTTGCTGTACAGTGCTTCAAACGGGGCCATTTGCAGACTGGACTGGTAGCTATTGTTGTAGGAGAACTCTGCAAATGGAAGGCAATCTTCCCATTTGGAACCATAAGATAGAACACATGCACGAAGCATGTCCTCTAATATCTGATTCACTCGCTCGGTTTGGCCTCCAGTCTGGGGGTGATAGGCAGTGCTAAAAGCTAACTTGGTTCCAAGGGTTTCGTGAAGAGATTTCCAGAATCTTGAGGTGAATTGCGTGCCTCTATCAGATACAATCTTTTAGGCACTCCGTGCAGGCTTACTATTCTGGAAATATACAAGTCCGCCAGCTGTGCTCCGGTGTGAGTGGTCTTGACGGGAATAAAATGGGCAACCTTGGTCAGTCGATCAACAATGACCCAGATTGAATCATGGCCTCGGTTAGATCTTGGAAGTCCGGTAATAAAGTCCATTCCAATTTCATCCCACTTCCATTCAGGAATTTTCAAAGGTTGAAGCAATCCAGCGGGTCGTTGATGTTCAGCCTTGACTCGCTGACAGATATCACACTTGGCCACGAAAGAACCAATCTCTCGCTTCATTCCATGCCACCAAAATTTCTCACGAAGGTCTTGGTACATTTTTGTCCCGCCGGGGTGGATTGAATAAGGGGTCTCATGGGCTTCTGTCAGGATTAATTCCTTAAGCTCCTTGACATTGGGCACACAGATACGACCATTGAATCTCAGCACTCCTTCAGCATCTTCGGTAAAACCGGGTGCTTTGTCGAGAGAAATCTTCCTCTTAATTCCTTCAATGCTTTCATGATACTTTTGGGCTTCCTTGATTTGATCCATCAGGGTTGGGGCTAACTCTAGATTGGCGAGATAACCATGGCCAACAAGCTCTAGTCCGAAATCTTCGAACTCTTTGAACAAGGTTGGTTGTTTGGCTTGGATCAAGGCATTCAGGGTGTAGGGCTTGCGACTAAGGGCATCGGCAACTACGTTAGCTTTTCCGGGGTGATAATGGATCCCAATATCATAGTCCTTGATTAGTTCCATCCATCTCCTCAGGTTCAACTCCTTCTGGTGAAGATATACTTCAAGCTCTTGTGATCCGTATAGATCTCGCAGCGATGTCCCACAAGATAGGGACGCCACGTCTTAAGAGCAACAACAACAGCTAACTCCAGATCATGGGTTGGATAATTTTCTTCATGCGGTCGCAACTGTTGGGACAGGTACGACACAACTTTGCCTTCTTGCATCAGAACGCAACCAAGTCCGAGGCGTGATGCATCGCAATACACGTCGAAACTCTTGGTGACGTCTGGCATGATTAGGATTGGGGCTGAGCTCAATCTCTTCTTCAATTCCTGGAAACTATCTTCACACATCTGGGTCCATTCGAATTTATTTTCCTTTTTCAACAGTTGAGTCATGGGTTTGGCTATGCTGGAGAATCCTTCAACGAACTTGCGGTAGTAACCCGCTAGTCCGAGAAAGCTTCGGATCTCCGTCACATTAATGGGGGCTTTCCAGTCAACGATGGCTTGGATCTTTTCCGGGTCAACACAAATTCCTCCTGCAGACACGACATGTCCGAGAAATGCCACTTCACTAAGCCAAAACTCGCACTTGCTAAGCTTGGCATACAGCTTGTGTTCTCGGAGGGTCTCCAAAACTAGACGCAGGTGTTCAGCATGCTCTCTTCGGTCTTGGAGTAGATAAGGATGTTGTCGATGAAGACTACCACGAACTTGTCGAGGTACTCCATGAAGATCTTGTTCATGAGATTCATGAAATAGGCGGGGGCATTGGTCAAGCCAAAGTACATCACAGTGTATTCAAACAAACCATAACGGGTGGTGAAGGCTTTGTTGGGAATGTCTGACTCTTGGATTTTCAACTGATGATATCCTGTCCAAAGATCGATCTTGGAAAAGACTCGGTCTCCGTTCATTTGATCGAACAGATCCTCAATCTTGGGAAGAGGGTACTTGTTTTTAATGGTCACGTCATTGAGCTTGCGATAATCCACACAGAGGCGTGTGGTACCGTCTCTTTTGTCCACAAAAATAATGGGTGATCCCCAAGGTGAAGCGCTTGGGCGAACAAGACCTTTGTTGAGCATATCAGCCAACTGCTTCTTTAATTCAACCAGTTCTTCCGAATTCATCCGATAGGGTCTTTGGGATATAGGGGTTGTTCCGGAATAAGTTCAATCACGAACTCAATATCCCGGTCAGGTGGCATACCAGGTAGTTCTTCAGGGAAAACATCCTGGAACGGTGAACAACACGGATCTCATCTAGAGTGGGTCGAGCTATGCCCTCATGGCAGCCAGCTTGGGAATGTCGTAAAACCGAAACATATTCCACTTCGACATCTCTGTCAGTGGTGATGGAAACAGCTCTTCTGGCGCAGTCTATGCGACCACGGTACTTGGCTAACCAGTTCATACCCAGAATAACATCTATGCCTTGGGTTCCTAGAATGATTAAGTCGGCTGGAAACTTTTCTCCTTTGATCTCAAGGGAAACGTCGGGGCAATACAGCTTGGTCTCTACTGCGGACTCTGGGATTTGTATGACCATGGGTGTCGGGGGAATACTTTCTGGATTAACCCGCGGCCCAGTGCGACTTAACTTACTCGCACGGACAAAGGCCCACTTGGGAGCAAGCCCAATATTGAACCGCCATAAGGGAAAGATCTAGAAGACATATCCCGGAGGACGTGAAGACCAAGTAGTCTCCGAGTAGGCCTCTGTGGATGTATTCCTTATGGGGAAGTTTCCTTTTGTAACCTAGCGAGCCTCTGTGTATATAAAGAGGACTCGCAGGACTTAGAGCGGGTCAAGCTATCAAGCCCTAAACCCTAGCTCATACGGCGAGTACCAGATCGGATCGCCTCCATTGTAACACCTCGATTATCATATCAATACCAATCTAGGGTAGGCAGGAAGTAGGTCTTTTACCTCACATTGAGGGGGCCGAACCTGGGTAAATCTGTGTTGATCTTTGTTCCTGCGATCCCAAGCTCGGAGATGCTTGACTCGCGTAATCCCACACCTACGAAGTCATCTATGACACCTGACGTGACAAACCCACGACAGTTGGCGCCCACCGTGGGGCCTGCGGTCAAGAGCGTCACGTTCCGCGCAGGATCCATGAAGGGAGCTGAAGATCTTGTTGTTGGCCGTATCATCACGGTCAATGGCACACCCCTCATCGACGATTCAAGCTGGGGGCCGGAAGCAGATTATTTGGAGACCGGCCACGTCATCCCGTTCGGATCCATCAACGTCTTCGTCGGCTTCATCGGTGGCAGGTCCGTTAGATCGGTCCAGAAGGCGATTCAGTAGAAGAAGTCGCCGATGACGGGGAAGAATCCGTGGAAAGCATGGACTCGCAAGAGTTTGGGTCCATCATACCTGCCTTTGAAGAAAGTTGCTGGGGTTACCCACCAGAAATCACATCATCACCAGATCAAGAGATGGCACAAGTCGCGGTTTACATGGCCGGAGGAGCAGGCGCATCAGGAACTGCTGGAGAAACCGAGGCATCGGCACCCCCAAGCAACCCACTTCTTGTCCCTGTGTCAGCCACGAACGCCGCCCTCCGTGCAACAGAAATTGAGGCCGCCAGGGCCGAGCTCCTGTATGAGGTTCGAAGGATGGAAGAAGAGCGCCGCAGGCTCGATCAGATAAACCAAGGAATCCAACAGGAGCGGCAGAGAGTAGCCGCGCTGGCTGCGACTCAACAACAGGTTGACCCGCAAACACAGCTGCGCGCGACTCAACCAACAGTGGAAATCCCGCTCACTCCAGCCGCGGGACGGGAATCCAGACGACTGCGGAAGGAAGGGTACCAACAAATCAAGAGACCCAGCAACAACCAAGGAGGTTTCACACCCCACAGGGCCATTACCAGAACCCTGTCGATAATATGTATGCTGCGGCTAATATCTTGACTCAGATGGTACCAACAGGCGATGACCCGGTCAATGCTGAGGCGCGGCGCGCGATTCAGATGCTAAGTACGGCAGTCCTGCAACAAGCCAATAGGGCGGAAGCCGAAGCACAGCTGCCCCTCGTACCAGCCAATCACAGGATTGCAGCAGAAAGAAGCGTCCAAGCAGGCCACCAGAGACGTGTCAGGAGTCGCACAGAGGCAGCAGGAGCAAGTCGCAGAAGCGCAGGCGAATGCCATTGATGCAAAAGCGGCCCGCAGATAACCCCGCAGGCGCGCCCACAGCCCTGTCCTCGCGACTCAAGGGACCGGCGTGTTTCACTGAAAGGATCAGATCGGAACCTTTTCCTGAAGATTTCAAAGGGCCACGCAAGGTGGCAAACTATAACGCCAGCATGGATCCAACCACTTGGCTCAACAATTACGAGATGGGCATGAGCATCCTAAACGCATCTGAAGAGATCTGCGCACGCTACCTAAACATGATGCTAGAAGGAGCAGCGCACATATGGCTGCAAAATTTGCCTCCCAACTCTATAAATACTTGGGAGGAACTGAAGGATGCCTTCGTTAAGAACTTCCAAGGAACTTGCAAGCGACTCTGCAATATAGAAGATTTAGAGCGTTGTGTCCAGAAGGAAGGCGAGTCAAGTCGCCATTGGATGAAAAGGGTGGCAGAAATAATACACTCCTCAGATAATATACCACCAAGCTCAGCCGTCCTGGTGATGGAGAAAAACTGCAAGTTTGAGCCGCTGATTCATAAGCTGGGTCGCATGAAGGATAAAGTCAAGAGCCTCAGCGAGGTGATGGCTGCGGCTAACAAATATGCCAGCTCAGATAAAACCAGAGACGCGTCAGACGGAGAAGAAGAGGAGGTTGCTGCAAAGGAAAGAAAAACTCCAACAAGCCCCAGCAGCAGCAAACGAGCCACAACAACGCGAGTCAAAACAAACGCAAAAGCGAAGATGGTCACTCAGGGCTCGTCGCCAATGCGCGTGGAGGATTCAGAGGCCAGCGTGGAAGGGGTCGAGGATACGGCTCCCGTCCAATCAATATGCAAGAAGTTTTCAACCGGCCATGCGACCTTCATGCGACAGGTGATGGACGGCCAGCGGACCATACCAAGGCGCAATGCCATTATTACAAAAAGTGGAAAGAAGAGAGCCAACACAACGGGGGGAATTCCCATGAAGGAAACCCTAGTGCGGCTCATAACACAAATATTGGGCAGCACGGCGCGAGTAACCCCAGGCAGACGGGGCAGTATCACACAATAGTTATCGATACCTCCAAAAGAAGAGAAATTGAGCCGAGAAGTCAGCAGGTGAACGCCGTGATACCAGCAACACCCTTGGTTAAGGTGGTCAGAATACGCGTAACCTGGAGTCGCGACGACCACCCGCCACAGTACGGGAACCTGGCAAGTTGGCACTGGTTGTGGCACCATACGTTGCAGGATACAAGCTGACCAAAGTGCTTATGGATGGAGGAAGCAGCATTAATATCTTGTACTACGATACTTTCCAGCGTCTAGGACTCAAGGATTCCAGCCTGCAGCCCACGTCAACAGTATTTCACGGCATTGTCCCAGGAAGGTCCGCACGGCCAGTGGGGAAAATAACCCTAGGGGTAACTTTTGGAACAGAAGAGAACTTTAGAAGTGAATTCCTAAGCTTCGAAGTGGTAAAATTCCAAAGCCCATATCACGCCTTGTTTGGAAGAACGGCCTTTGCTAAGTTTATGGCCAGGCCATGCTACGTGTACCTACAGTTGAAGATACCAGGACCAAAAGGGGTCATCACAGTGTACGGAGATAGAGAAAAAGCAATAGAATGTGAAAAGGAGATGCGGCTTCGCAGAATCCGCCTGTGCCGCGGAAGACTAAAAGGTTATAAGTCGCAGGTGGACCCAAACGACATGAGTGTGGTTACCACGCCATCTGCCGAGCCACCAATGAAATTCAAAGCGGCCCAGGACACTAAGCAGATAAATCTTGTTCCTGGCGACTCATCCAAGCAAACTAGCATTGGAGCACACATGGAAGAAGAGCAGGAGAAGGCCCTCGTCGCTTTTCTCCAGGAAAATAAGACATCTTCGCATGGAAGCCGTCAGATATGCCAGGGGTACCAAGAGAATTAGCAGAACATAGCCTCAAAGTGAACCCTGCGGCTAAACCAGTGAAGCAGCCACTACGGCGTTTCATGATGACAGGAGAAAGGCAATAGGAGAGGAAATAGCTCGCTTGCTGGCTGCAGGATTCATCACAGAGGTATACCATCCGGAATGGGTGGCAAATCCAGTATTGGTTATGAAAAAGAACGGTACGTGGCGAATGTGCGTTGATTACACCAGTCTTAACAAAGCTTGTCCAAAGGATCCATTTGCTTTGCGCGAATCGACCAAGTAATTGATTCAACTGCTGGGTGCGAGCTGTTATGCTTTTTGGACGCCTATTCAGGCTACCATCAAATCAAGATGAAGAGGGAGGACCAAGAAAAGACGTCCTTCATCACACCCTTCGGAGCTTTTTGTTATGTCAGCATGCCCTTTGGGTTGAAGAACGCAGGTGCGACTTACCAAAGATGCATTCAGAATTGCCTACATGAGCAAATAGGTCGCAACGTTCACGCCTACGTGGATGATATTGTGATTAAGTCGCAAGTTAGCCAGGATCTTATTGGTGATCTGGCAGAGACATTCACAAATCTCAGAAAATACAACATGAAGCTCAACCCCACAAAGTGCGTCTTCGGAGTACCAGCAGGAAAGCTATTGGGATTCATAGTATCAGAAAGAGGCATTGAGGCCAATCCTGACAAGATAAAGGCCGTGATGGATCTCCAAAAGCCAGAAAAGATAAAAGATGTGCAGCGACTTACTGGTTGCGTAGCAGCTTTGAGTCGCTTTATATCAAGATTGGGAGAGAAAGCACTACCTTTGTACAGACTGTTGAAAAAATCAGACACCTTCGTTTGGGACGCAGAGGCCGACGAAGCTCTGACAGCCTTGAAACATCAATTGACAAATGCTCCAGTTCTGGCGGCTCCAAAGATAAAGAGCCAATGCTACTATACATAGCGGCAAATTCCCGCGCTGTGAGTGCTGTCATGGTTGTGGAGAGACAAGAAACAGGAAAGGAATACCCTGTCCAGAGACCAGTATACTACGTGAGCGAAGTCCTCACAGCTTCCAAACAGCGTTACCCACAGTGGCAGAAGTTGGTGTTTGGAGTGTTCATGGCGAGTCGCAAGCTGAAGCACTACTTCCAAGAGCATCCAATAACTGTGGTGAGTTCAGCACCATTGGCAGATATCATTCGTAATCGAGAAGCTACTGGAAGAGTCGCTAAGTGGGCGATCGAGTTGGGACCACATCACATCTACGAGCCGCGCACATCAATTAAGTCGCAAGCCCTTGCAGATTTTATTAACGATTGGACAGAAATCCAAGTTGCTCCTAGCATGGCAGAAACCAAATACTGGACCATGCATTTTGATGGGTCAAGACAGTTGCAAGGCTCGGGGGCTGGAGTTGTTCTAACATCTCCCAAGGGAGACAAGCTGCGGTATGTGTTACAGATACACTTCAACTGCACAAATAACGTGGCGGAGTACGAGGCACTGCTTCATGGTCTACGTATAGCAAAGGAGATGAACATCAGTCGCATACGCTGTTTTGGCGATTCAGACTTGGTGGCACAGCAGGTCTCCGGAACGTGGGACAGCAAGGATGCGAACATGGCTGCATATAGAGAGAGGTGGACAGAATTGCTGGACATTTCACTGGATACCAAGTTGAACATATTGATCGGAGACAAAATGAAGCTGCGGATGCCCTGTCTCGGCTTGGATCCAACAGACAGTCAGTCCCACCCAATGTTTTCCTGGATGAACTGCACAATCCATCAGTCAAACCTCCAGCAGAGATTGACATTGCAGAGCCAGAGGATGATTCAACTTTAGTCGCAGCCCTGCATGAACAGCCAGGATGGACAGAGCCATACATGGCATATTTAAGTCGCGGAGTGCTGCCGGACGATGAAATTGAGGCGCGCAAAATCATACGACGATCAAAGGCCTATACAATCATCAACAACGAATTATACAAGCGCAGCGTATCAGGAGCATTCCAAAGATGTGTCTCACCAGAAGAGGGACGAAAAATCTTGCACGAAATTCATTCAGGCGATTGTGGCCATCATGCTTCGTCAAGATCTTTGGTGGCAAAGGCGTTCCGACATGGATTCTTCTGGTTAACAGCATTAGCAGACGCAGAGCAAATTGTCAGAGTGTGCGATGGATGTCAAAGATACGCTAGGCAAGATCATATGCCAGCCAAGCACTTCGCACAATACCCATCACATGGCCTTTTGCCGTATGGGGTTTTGACATGGTAGGGCCTTTCAGACGGTCTTCAAACGGAAAAACTCACCTCTTAGTCATGGTGGACAAATTCACAAAGTGGATAGAAGCAGAACCTGTGGGAGATTGCGAGGCTGAAACAGCAGTCAAGTTCTTGAAGAAGGTCATATTCCGCTTCGGTTACCCCCATAGTATCATTACAGACAATGGGAGCAACACCTCTGAAGGGGCTACACAGATATTTTGCGCAGACAATGGGATAAGATTGGACCTCACGTCAGTAGCACACCCGCAGAGCAATGGACAAGCTGAGCGAGCTAACCAGGAAATTCTCCATGGAATTAAGCCGCGCCTTATTGAAAAGGTCGAAGCATCTCCAGGATGTTGGGTGGAAGAACTGCCAGCAGTACTGTGGAGCTTAAGAACAACCCCTAACAGATCCACAGGATTTACACCATATTTCATGGTCTATGGAGCAGAAGCAGTCATGCCCAGCGATATCATACATGATTCACCAAGAGTTGCGGCTTACATCGAGACAGATAATGAGATAGCTCGGCAAGACTCGGTGGACACATTAGAAGAGGTTAGAGACTTGGCAGCATCAAGGTCAGCAGTATATCAACAAGACTTGCGACGCTATCATGCCAGACGCATCAAAACCCGCACCTTTCAAGAAGGCGACCTAGTACTGCGACTTAAACAAGATCACAAGGGAATGCATAAGCTGTCCTCTCCATGGGAAGGACCCTACATCATCAGCAAGAAGCTAAACAATGGGTCGTACTACCTGCTGGATGTAAGGGAAGAAAGCAGCGAACGCCATGATTTCGAGGATCGTCTCGAGGCACCTCGCCCTTGGAACGTCGCACACCTGCGACCGTACTATACATAAGAAAAGGCTAATCAGAGCCAAGCATCATCCTTTCCAGCTTTATAGCTGAGTATCATCACAGCCACTCAGGGCTAGAACTTCAACTTTGGTCGCCACCTAGGCGCGACCTATGCAACATCTGATCGCCACCCAGGCGCGATCGACCCTTGTATCAGAAACCGGCTGCCACCTAGGCGCGGCCGTAAACTTTGTATCATCTCTGGTCGCCACCTAGGCGCGACCGACCCCATGTATCACCATGGATCGCCACCTACGCGCGATCCAACCCTATGTATAACACTCGGTTGCCACCTAGGCGCGACCTTATGTGTCATCATAATCAAAGCTTATCATAGCTTAGCCTATCATGGCAATATCATTATGTTTCTTGGGGTCTTTGTTACCCTGAAACAGCCGATTTATTGGCAATTATCAAATTTACCTTAAGTTGGATTGCTACTCGCATTATGTGGCCAAAGTACTGGGGTGTGGCGTCAATCGAGCTTGATTGCCTATCATGGCCGCTCTCGACCCTGAACACACATGTTCCTAGGAAATACTGAGTCGCGCGAGTGCCCACTTAAGGATTCAGATGGCCTAACTAGAGGTCGATGTACTGCTTATAGTACGGCAACACCAATTACAATTACTTGTATCTTAACAATTGTTTTATTCATGATATCAAGTTACAGGTGATGACCTTCAGAGTTCTCTGAGAAGAATTGAGATGATTACCACATACATCCTCTCAATCCTTGGGGGCTACATCATATTATCATCAAAAATTTGAAGATAGATCGTCATCAAGTTCTGAAGCTATCAGGATACTCTAACAAAGAAGCTCACGAAGTCAGATGATCTTCCAGGTGCGAGTCAAGGCCAAACTGCACAATTATAAGTCGCGAAACAAGGAAAAGCGCGGCCTAAGCATTCAAGATCAAGAAATACTATGAAGTTCAGGCCACGCTTGGGGGCTAATGTCGGGGGAATACTTTCTGGATTAACCCGCGGCCCAGTGCGACTTAACTTACTCGCACGGACAAAGGCCCACTTGGGAGCAAGCCCAATATTGAACCGCCATAAGGGAAAGATCTAGAAGACATATCCCGGAGGACGTGAAGACCAAGTAGTCTCCGAGTAGGCCTCTGTGGACGTATTCCTTATGGGGGAAGTTTCCTTTTGTAACCTAGCGAGCCTCTGTGTATATAAAGAGGACTCGCAGGACTTAGAGCGGGTCAAGCTATCAAGCCCTAAACCCTAGCTCATACGGCGAGTACCAGATCGGATCGCCTCCATTGTAACACCTCGATTATCATATCAATACCAATCTAGGGTAGGCAGGAAGTAGGTCTTTTACCTCACATTGAGGGGGCCGAACCTGGGTAAATCTGTGTTGATCTTTGTTCCTGCGATCCCAAGCTCGGAGATGCTTGACTCGCGTAATCCCACACCTACGAAGTCATCTATGACACCTGACGTGACAAACCCACGACAATGGGTTTGGGTAAGAGATTCCGACTAGACCTCCCTTAGCAACAAACTCTCTGGTAACAAAAGAATGGGTGGCACCAGAATCAAACAGAACTGTTGCAGGTACTGAGTTGACAAGGAACGTACCCAACACAACATCTGGCGCATCCTGGGCTTCCTCAGCATTGATGTGGTTCAGACGGCCCTTGGCAACAGCAACATTTCCGCGAGGTGCGGCATTCTTGCCATTTCCAGCACAACCTTGATCAGGGTTCGGCGCCGGTGCATTGGGGCGCTGAACATTCCTCTTTGGATTGGGGCATTCTTTGGAGTAGTGACCCTTGGTGCCGCACTCAAAGCAGACAACATTGGGGCCACGGTTGAAGTTGTTGAAGTTTCCTCCGGGATGGTCGTTGCCATTGGGGCGGTGGAAGTAGTTTGGGCGGTTAGGAAAGTTGGGGCGTGGGGCTTGTGGTGGTCGATAAGCAGGCTTGGATGCTGGCTGAAAAATGCGAGGCTTCTGGTTGCTAGAACCTTCTTGAGCATTCATCCTCCTCTTACGACCTTCAAACATTGACTTGCGCTTAGTCTCCAGCTGGATGGCTTTGTCCACAAGTGACTCCAAATCAAAGAAGTCATGGATAACCAACGCACACTGCAACTCATCATGAAGTCCATTCAGAAAACGCTCCATCTTCTTCTTCTCAATGTCGGTGTCGTCAGGAGCATACCGAGACAAGTCGGTAAACTCATCCAAATATCCGACCACATCCTTACTTCCCAGCCTCAGCTAACGGAATTCATCCTTCTTCCTCTCAATGTGTCCGCCGGGAATATGCTTCTTGCGGAACTCCTCCTGGAACTCAACCCAGGTGATAACATAGCCAACTTGCTGGAGAGCCTTGGTAGCTTCCCACCAAGCTCATGCAGGTCCAGCAAGATAGTGGGTGGCATACAGAACCTTCTCATTTTCTCCCACAGCGGCAACTTCCAGGTTGTTCTCGATGGTGCGGAGCCAATCATCGGCTTCCAGTGGGTGAAGTCCCTTGGAATAGGTAGGTGGGTTGGTCTTCTGGAAGTCGCTTAAGATGGACCGCTGATTTCCATCGCCATTGCCACCATAGTTGTTGTTGTTGTTGTTATTGTTGTTGACATGAGCGGCAGCGATCTGCTGCAGGGCGGCGAGATGAGCTTGACGCTCCTCCCGGGCATTTTGGCGTTCCTCCATAATGCGCGCAAGGAGTTGGGCGGGGTCGGGTTTGGTGGTGGTGGCGGTGGTCCATCCGGGTTGTTGGTGCGACGAGTGTCCACCATCCTGAAGCACACCGGATATAAGAGGCAAGGCAAAAAGGTTTCGACTAAGGGGAAAACGATGAAGTCGCAAGGAGGTTGATTAATTAAGGACGGTATTGAAAATATTTTGCACAAATCACACAAGACTAACACATTCATATAACACAAGCATCACATCAAGGAGTTCACAACATCAAGCTTACAACATCGACCTACATCTAATGTACATAATACATGGTTTCCAAAAGAACCATCACCTAGACTCGACTAGCGATAGGGGGTTAACATAATCCTACGGTAGTACTCAAGTCACTCGCCTACTGAGGTGGAACCTCAGGCTCGGCTGCGTCAGCGTCGGACTCGTAGGCAGGCTCCTCGGGGTCCTCCTCCTCGTCCTCAAGAACTGTCTCGAACGGCTCCTCCTCCTCGTCGACTAACTCCTCCTCGTCGTCCGTCTCCTCATAGTCCATCTCCTCCAGGTAATCCTCATCATTACTGATGAAGGCGCTGTCTCCCTGCGGAGATCCTTGCCCTCCTACTCCATCTCGTTAGCATGGTGCTCCATATCCTCGATCATCTCGTCCTGCTCCGCCACCCTCTTGCGGAGCTTGGCGACGATCCTCTTCAGCTAGGTCCTCCTCTGGAGAAGAGCGATCTTCTCCTGCCGCAGCTGCGCCTCACGCTCACGACTCTCCTTGAGCGAGATGCGCTCAAAGTGAGCTCGTAGTCTAGCGCTCATCAGGTCCTCCTGGGTGCGGTAGAGTAGGACCTCCATGTCCAGGATGTAGTCTCCAAACGTCGGGTGTTGAGGGGCCTGAATGGGGTGTCCATCATCGGTGCGCCTCCCGTAGAACCGAAAGCGGGAGTTCACCAACTCCGCCTTGTGCTCCTCACAAAGTCGGGCCAGCAACCTCTGCATGGCACGACACAGTCCGTCGTCCCAGTGGGCGTCCATAGTGGTGAAGATCAGCGTCCTGGATCTGGGAGACTTGAGGCTCCCCCGAACAGACGACTCGATGCGCCAGCTCAGGTTTCCGTTGCCGTGAACGTCAACCTGGGCTCCCTGAAACTCAGGAGCGGGGCGACCCAACAGCTTGTTCAACTCGAACAAGTCGCTCTCGAACATCAGCTTGCCATCCTTCTCAACTTGCTTAAACTCGGTGAAATGGAGTGCCATCTACAATTTTAAGCAAAATTTTAAGTTAGTGAGATGACAAGTGTACAAAATTTTAAATTTAGTGAAATAACAAGTGCGCAAAATTTTAGGCTTAATGGGATGACAAGTGTGCAAAATTTTAAGGGTACAAGGAAAAATGTAATACTTAATGAGAGTAAAATTTTGCATAAGTGTGAGGAATTGGGAGATAAGCAATTTTCGAAAATACTTCACTCCTTTATTTTAGAATTTAACTTTTGTAACTCCTATCTAACGACCATGCTAATCTAAGGTCTCTTAAAGTCAGGATGGCTCTGATACCAGCTCTGTGGGGACCCCGGACTAGCTGTCCGAAATGCCCGATTATGCTTAACACAACGATCCCGTGATCAGTCTGTCGTTGCACATAATCCGAACTGAATACCAAAGTTTACATCCATTACAGTACCGAATTAAAGTCTTACACATACGGTCATTTAGACCAAGTCTTACATAGGTGCCTTCATGGGCCAACCAGATTATTCAGCGGAAGCTACGACGTAGTAGACAACACATGCTAACATAAACCCGACAGGCAGCTGACTTATGGAGATCCCTAGTTCGCATAGTAGTCGCCATACTCCTCTTCGGCATAGTGCTCCTCGAGATCTGGCTAAGACAATAGCCAGGGACGAAACCAATATGAGTACAATTGGAATTGTACTCGCAAACTACCCCTACATGAACATGCACTAGTTTCATTTTATTTAATAAGACTTTTTATTTATTGAAAACATCTCAATATCTTTATTGAAAAAGGGTAAGAAGAATTTTATAACTTTCCTCCATCAAACCCACCATCTTATTTTTTCTCCAAATTCCTCCTTCTTCCGACCATAACCCTTCATGGTCAATTTGCCTCCAACAACCTCATACCGATCCTTTGGTATGGTTGTATCAAACATTCTCCACTCCATTTTCTTTTTAAAATTCAAAACTTTACAAAAACTTGCACATGGTCTTAGGACAGCCTTCCAACTGTCCATTACCGAGGACTTGGCTATTCGAATAGTTTTACACTCTGCAGAGGTAGCACGCTTTTCCCACATCCATCCGGCAACTCATCGTGTCAGCCACGTCCCGCCATACAAGGTGTATGCGAAGTTGAGTCACCGACCATAGCCTGTCCTTTGCTCATGCTAGTATAGGACCCTGCCCGTATGACACTTTCCATCGACACTCAGTCCAGCCCTTCGGAACCTAACTGTGAGGACTCATAGTTCTGCCCGACGGTGTATAGGGGACGACCTTCTATCCTCCACCAATGTGCGAGGACCCGGGTCAGGGGTAGGTCACCGAACCATCCCTCATGGAACGGAGTCATCTCCGTTGTTGAGGCATCCCATACTAATATGAGCAAATTATATGACTACGCCCTTGCCCATATGTGGGTAAATGTGGTCGCACAGGGTATGGTTGGTCGTCATAGTACTAGGACACAATGTACATTTTTGACAAACATCACCATTCTCCATTTCTTCACTTCAACACCGACATCCCGACATTCCATAAACCTTCCGAGGGTTTTCAAAGGAGTTTTGAATAAACAATAATTTTTCCCATCCTATAGTCTTGTATAAACTAACTTATACTTCTACTTAGGGTGGCAAAATAGCTTTTCATATACTTTCGAAAAGGTTTCAAAATCATTGCTACTCATGAGTAAAACATGTTATCAAAGTAGATGTAGTTATATTAGGGTGCAAGCTCATAGAGTAGCTTGGCATGCTCAGCAAAGTTCTCGGGGTCTTGCTCCTGTTGTTCGAAGTATTCCCCCTCCTCGCAAGTCCCGGCAACGGTCTCGTCTAAACGTCAAACAAGCAATACAAAAAATCACTACACTACTCAATCAACATTACAACATTACAAATCCTAAACCCTACAAATAGCTACTGTAACACACAAGGCAAACAATTTGGGTTCAATTTAATTGAATTAACCATTATTTAATAATGACTTAAATAAGGCGGAAACTAACTACACAAGTTTAATTGCATAACTCAAGTTCTATTGGTGACAAAAATACAAACTAAAATTCTACAGAGAGCTACTGACATCTAGAAGACAACACAATTGGATTTGGATTAATTTGAGTTATCAAAATCCATACACAATTGTTTTATTACAGAAGCTTGTTAATCAAGTTTTAGCTACTGCCTAAGTTCTGTTGATCACAAAATTAAATCCTTTAGGGGTAACTAACACTGATTAAATGTGATCTAACAAAATTGGTCCTAACTCATTTGGGTTAAGCATCAAAAATCTATAATTGTTACAGTACAGACGGGTTTGCTAACTTTAATCTAATGCTAAACAAATACTATTGCTTAATTAATTCTATCAAAAATTAGGGAAGCTAAATGATCACAGTACTAAGCTAACAAAATTGGATTGAAATTATTGGGTTAATAGAGTAACAGAAACAAACAAGTTAGGTTTTAAACCTTCTGTGGCACTTTTAATACTACACATTTGTTATTAATCTAAACAAGATGAAACCAATTTGGTTGGTTTAAAAATTTCATAAGTTGACCAGAGAATTTTGATTCGATTTATTTGGACTTATAAATCTCGAGATATTGAATTTCAAAGTTGGGTCCAGTACTGACTTTTCCAGAGAATTTAAATTAGGAAAACTAGCTTTACTGGATAATGTTGAGAATCCTGACGGGTGGGGTCCACTCGTCAGTGACTCAAACAGAAATGTATCCGCGCAGAGAAATGTTTAAAACGTTGACAGTGGGGTCCGCTTGCCAGCGTCTCACCTAATCGAAGCGGTACGGCACCGTGGATCTAAGATCCAACGGACCACGATGGCCACGAACGGCGACGACCAAGAATGGGCGGCGCCGCCGTGCCTGCGACGGCGAGGTGCTTGATTCGCTCACCTAGGGGCTCTGGAGATGGTGTGGATGATGCAGATCGATTGCGGCGGCCTGGGGAAGCTTGCTGGAGGAGTTGCACTTCCTAGGATGGTCCAGATCGTCGGCAGCGAGCAGCTCCACTTCCGCGGCCACGACACGTCGACGACGAGATGTTCCTGGGCGTTCCTGGGCACGACAGAGGCGGGCAAGTGAGTGCGGTGAGCTAGAGAAGCAAGATAGAGGGTCCAGAGGGAGAGAAGAGGGAGCAGCAGCATGGCTGCGGGGTCGTCTTCAACCTCGGGCACGGCCGAGCTTGGAGCACGGCCACGGGCAGCAGCAGCTTCGCTGCAATGGCTCCGCCCTCCTGGCGGTGCACGAGTGAGTGGAGAGTGAGGGAGAGACAGTGGTGAGGCGTGTGGAGAATGCGAGGGCTTGGGTGAGCTTATAAGGCCGGAGCTCGGTCCATGGTGGTCACGGTGTAGGAGAGGTGCAGAGAGTGGGAGAGCACGCCATTGGCGGGCTGGGCAGTGCGGCCACATCGAAGAACGGCGTTAGGGGTCAGTGGATGGAGAATGGTCGCATGGAGACGACCACGGTGAGCTCGGGGTGGTGACGGCCGTGGGTGCGCGGACGGCGTTCGACGGAATGCAGGCGTCATTGCTGACCTCGCTAAGTGATGCCACTATGTCCTGGAGACCGCGGGGAGGCTGGGGAGAGGCTGGGAGGTACTGCGCTGATGAACGGTGCAGTGGCGGCCGGAGTTCGTCATCGATGACCTCAGTCTGTCCTTGCGCACGGCGTGCTCGGGCGTGGCCAATGTGCACGTGTGCTGGAGCTTCGGGGGCGTTCTTATCTCGTCCAGCAGGTGCGGATGGAAGGAGAGGATGGATGGCACGGTGCTGGGCCATCACGGCGTCCTCCCTCGTCCTCCTCCATAGTGGCGGCCACGGGCGGCATGGGCGCGAGCTCATGCCCATGGCTGCGACTCCAAACGGTCAATTGGCACGTTTCCTTCGTGCCCTGGCTAGTGAGAAAGATCAGAGGGGTGAGTGGGAGCAGGTGGGGTGAGGGATTAGCTGAAATTTGCTCGAATTTGGTTGAATTGGATTCGGATTTGGGAAGAGTACAGTTCTGTCCACCAAGTGTTCGACAGAATTCCTGAACCAAATCCAAATTCAAATTTGTGTAAATTATTTTCATAATTTGCTTCATATACATTTATCAAGATTTGTGGATCTGTTTTGGTATTTATTTTGCAAGTGTAACATAGTACATTTTATGATCTAAAGAGGATAGTTGGAGAGGGAAAAGTTGTAGGAATAAAATGAGAGTGATTATTTATCACTTCTCTGAATTTTGTAGGAAAGAAATATTGGTTTCTCACTTTGAGAAATTTTCATGTCACTTGTCACATTGTGTGATTGTTTTAAGTTTTATTCTGGTTTTCAACGTTTTTAATTAGAGCAAACAAACAACACAATCAACAAGGAACAATCAACACACATCAAGCAACAAAAGTTTTTGTTGGTTCCCAATTTTGTTGACTAATACAACTTATTACAAATTTGGGATGTTACAACGCTTCCAGAGGAGGAGGTGCACGCGCGGCAGATCCTGCGTCGCTCCAAGGCCTACACCATCATCAACAACGAGCTCTACAAGCGCAGCACAACAGGCATTTTTCAGCGCTGCGTTGAGCCGGCAGAAGGGCGCCGCCTGCTAGAGGACATCCACAAGGGCGAGTGCGGGCACCATGCTTCATCCAGGGCAATCGCCTCGAAGGCCATGCGCTACGGTTTCTACTGGCCATCTGCTCTAGCCGACGCTGAGCAGATGGTCCGTGCCTGTGTCGGCTGCCAGCGCCTCAGCAAGCAAAAACACACGCCGGTTGCGGCCCTGCGAACTATCCCCATCACCTGGCCATTTGTCGTCTGGGGGCTCGACATGGTCGGCCCCTTCAGGACGGCGCGAAGCGGCATGACCCACCTCCTCGTGGCGGGGTGGAAAAATTCACCAAATGAATCGAGGCCAAGCCGATCAAGAAACTGGATGGCCAGACGTTCATCACCTTCTTCCCGGACATCATCTACCGCTACGACTACCCCCACAACATCATCACCGACAATGGCACGAACTTCGCAAGGGCGTCTTCAAGCGTTTCTGCGGCGAGAAGGGTATCCAGCTAGACCTCGCCTCGGTGGCCCACCCCAGTCGAACGGCCAAGTGGAGAAAGCAAACGACCTCATTCTAGCCGGCATCCAGCCCCGGCTGCTGGACCCGCTCGAGCGAGCACCCGGCTGCTGGTTGGAGGAACTCTCACATGTACTCTGGAGCCTCAGGACCACCCCCAACCACTCCACCAACTACACACCGTTCTTCCTCGTCTACGGCGCGGAAGCCGTCTTGCCGGCTGACATCGAGTTCGACTCCCCCCGAGCCGTCCTTTACACGGAAGAAGAGGCCAAGCGAGCAAACGAAGACGGTGTGGACCTCCTCGAGGAGGCGCGAGAACTGGCCTTATCCAGATCGGCCATTTACCAGCAGAATCTGCGCCACTACCGTAGCCGGAAGGTGCACCCGGTCACTTTCCACGAAGGAGACCTCGTGCTTCGATGGATCCAAGACACAAAAGGCCTCCACAAGACACAAGAGGGCCCTTTCGTCATCAGCAGAGCGCTGCACAACAATGCGTACTACCTCACCGATGTACGCGAGGAGAGAAAGAACAAGCCATTTACCCCTTACGAAGAGGGAGAACGCCCGTGGAATGCCAACCTCATCAGGTTGCGGACGTAGAATTACGACCGCTACCACTCCTTGACCGAGTCTGGACCCTTGAAGGCCAGCAGTTTCGACTGTGGCCGGCGATAGATGACTGCGCCCCCGCAGTCGACGAACCTGGTCTCCTCTCCATCGCCCAGGTACCGCCGCGGAGGTAGAACGGCCGGCAGAACAGATCGAGGTTCGGCCAGATGTCGAGGTACCCTTCGCAGATCACTGCGTAGTAGCTCAACGAGACTATGGAGTTAGCCCCGAGATGATGCAGTTGCAGGCCGAAAGTCTGAAGAAAGTTCTTGAAGAACGAGCTCGCCGGCAGCGCGAGCCGGCAGTCGAAGTGATTGGCGAAGACGAGCGCCTCGCCGGCGCGCGCGGCGTGGATGACCTCGCCGGGCTCGGCGAGCCGCACCCCCACCAGATCTTCCGTCGATATGAAGCCCCGCTCGCGGAGCCTCGCGATGTCCGCAGCGGTGACGTGCGAGCCGTGCCACTCACCGCCGCCATCGTTCCCGCCGGCCATCTATGGCTCCAGCGTGCCAGAGGAAGTTCGCTGCGGTGTCGGCGTTGACTGGCAGTGGCCCGTGGTCGCCGCGCTGCTGTCTCCCCGCGGCGAAGAAGGAACAACCTCGCCGGAGAAGAGAAAGAAGAAGGAGTGCGGTGGCGATTGCAGCGAAGTGCTTGAGAAGATGGAGGCGAGGGACGAGGGAATGCGAATCCTTCTCCCCGAAGCCTCGCCCCCAATTTATAGCCAGCCCGCTTCCCGTAACCACCCCCACGATCTGCGCCGCATGGCGTGCAACCGCGAGATCGTGGGCAACGGTTCATCCACAAAGGATCCCGCATGATCTCCATCGCCACAGAAGATCCCATGGCGGAATCAAAGCGTCGTCCCGGCTGCCGGGCAACCGCCCCGCAGACGGATGGGACATCCCAGCGTCATCGCCTACGTCATCACCTGCAGCCGGCCAGCGGAGCTTTCGACGCTTCACGTTCCTAGCCAGATAAGTATACAAGTGGAGCTTTGATGAACACGCAGAAGCCCTCCTCGCCGTAGCCGGCGGCATCGCTCCAACGTGTTCGGGGGCTAGTGTCATGGGGATGGACCCCGGGTACCCAAAGACCATAGAAGATCCCAAGCAAACGCAAAATCGAGTACTGCAAGTCACCCGCTCGGCCGGCTTCGACCACTTGGCTCGGCCGAGTCCGCCTGCTCCAAGGGCAGCTGGCCTATGCCTGGCTTGCAGTGCGCTCCAAGACGGCATGGGCAAAAGGAGAACTGCAGACTCGTCATCATCGCGATTCCCAGGGACAACCAGATAACGATAGAGACACCGCCTTATACGACCGAAGTCAACCAGGGCAGCCGGTTCCGGGTAGCCCGCAGCCGGGTGGTCGGCTGCTAGCTGCCTACAACGAGAAGAAGAAGACAAGGAGCGCTGCCCATTACATCGATGGGACATTACAAGAAGAGTCTGTCGTACAGCGCAGACGGCGACGCCATCGCCGGCTAGCCCTCCACTAGCCTAGGCGTGGGCTAAAGTGAGGCCTAGCCTGACGTCTCCTACGCCGCCGAGGACATCGACATGACTCCACACGGAGTCAGCAAAGCCCTATTGGGCGCAGCCGGACGGACGTACCTACCCTTTCGGGCACGCTGTACTGCAGACCGACGACATCATGATAGAGATCTCCTGTAGACCACGTCGGCCGGCTGGTACGGCCAGCCGGCCCCGCCTGTAAGTCAGACAGCCAGGCCTATATAAGGCTGTCTGGACACCTAAGTAGAGGGTAACCAACACTTCTTCCTTCCCACCCCGAGAGCAAACTAGAGAGAACCAGAGCCATGGAGAGCTTTGCGAACAACTCAAGGAGCAACCCTGTACTTTGTCCACCGATATTAGAGAGATCATGCAGGAGTAGGAGGCGCAATCCCGGCGAGTGCCGACGCTGCAGTACGCTGCTCCCACACCTATCTTAGCCCCCCGTGGCATATGCCATGTTCGACACCACGTCAGCAATTCAGGTGAAACACATCGTAATGCAGTAAAGTTGATTCTCATGTATCTCAAAGGTTCTTCTAAATCATGCATATGCTTTGGTAGTAGTCATGTTGTATTGCACGGATGTATAGATGCATCTGGTGATGCAGATTCTATGAAGTCAATGTCGGGGGCTGCCCCCGGGTAGGGCAAAGATGATGTGTTATGAACAGTTAAGGTCTAACCGGATCAAGGAAAGAAGAGCCGGCTAAGTTAGCCGGGTCACTTGGGCCGGATCTCAAGGCGATTCGGTCAGTCCTACTTCAAGCCAGTGAAAGAAAAGACCAAAGGGGATCCGGTGAGGTTTAACCGGATCCAGGAAAGAAGAGCCGGCTAAGTTATCCGGGTCGGTCAGGAAGGACCCGGGTAGGGCAACTCGGATGATGCACAGGGGCCAAGTAATGTCAGTAAAAGTCACGGGCACTGTAAGGTTACTGACCGGGGCTCAGAAGACAGCAAGGTGCTGCCACAGGTTTTCCGGGTCACAAGCCCCTAGGCGCTGACTCGGCCTATTCGGGAAAGGGGCAGTGGCTAGGCTACTGTGGTCTACACTGCCTTAAGCTCAAAGAGGAAAGATAAGCCTGTGGTGAACAGAGGGTGAGCTGGGCTGAGTGACAGTGGCCAGTGTTTGTCCTGTTCTCCTTGTCCATGCCATTGTCCTCTGCGGCCAGGGGCAAAAGGGTAATTCGGTTACTGTATATAGGCAACACCACCTCCTCCTGTGGGGGATCGACCATTGTGAGCATCATTTCCCCCCAAGCTTCATCTTCTACCTGGAGCTCTCTCCATTGTTCATCATACAGCTCAAGGAGCGCTCTGTACTTGTAAACACTTGAGATATAAGAGAGTAGGCTAGAGCTGCAGTAGGGGTGTTACCTCCACAAGAGGGCCCCGAAGCAGGGTACATCGTGGTGTTCTTCGCTGTTCTTGGTTTGCTTTGTTCTTGTTGTTCCTGCGAGGTTCTTGTTTGATCTTCATGCGTGCTTCATAAGCGCGCAAACCCTCCCCGGTTCCCCCAACGCCCAAGCGAGCCCACACTTAAGCCATACCCATGGCATCTGCCGTGACACCACCACGACAGTTGGCGCCCACCGTGGGGCAAGCATTGGCGTTGGCTGGGGTTTCCATCCGGACGGGCTCCGTCACTGGTGCCGGCGAGCGGGTCCTCTCCGGGCTCGTGTGCAAGCTCGGCGAGTTCAACTTCATCAGCGACAACGCGGGGTGCTTCTCCAACAAGCCTTCCCCGCGAATGGCTTCCTCATGACGCTGGGCAGCTTCGTCACCTACGTCGCCACCGAGCCAGTTCGCGAGTACCCGGCGCAGGTGCTCGTGGCTGCGGATCCTCCTTCTTTCCGCGCAGCTCGCGGAGGGCGTAGCGCTCGCCCTGGGAGCAGCGTGGAGGTCATGGTGGCTGCCGCAAACGCTGCTGCTGGCAAAGGAGGTGCCAGCGCGAGCGTGCCAGAGGAGCTGGCCACGCCGGTCGATCCGGCTGACAAGCCGACCCGGACAGCTAAGTTCCCTAAGGAGAAACCCGATCCGGTTGGTCCCCTTGGCATGTCAAGCAGGGATGCTTCCTTAGAGGGTATCTTGGAAAAGCTAGCTCGGCCAGTGGCTCCTGGAGCAAATGTTGATCTTACTGTAGCTCAGCTAGAGGCAGAGCGCCTGAGGTTGCAGAAAGAGGCTCGGTTAGTGATAGAGTCTAGGCAAGAGTTTGATAGAGATCTGAGAGAATACAATGCTGCCAATGGTATCACAGATGGCTTTACTCCTGTAGTGCACCGCTCGCGCAAGAAAGCCGAGTTGCGTAACAGAGGCAAGGACCTCAATGACGAGTTGGCTAGAGCTGCAGGTTCAAGCTCAAGTAAAGCCACTAGTCATAGGTCCGGAACAGGCAAGCCGGTTTATAGCTCCCCGGCTAAGAATCTTAGGGCTGCAGCAGCAGCACGAGCCGAGTTAAGTAACCTGACCGGGGACGCTTGGCGCAAGCAGGCGGAGAGAGTGAATGAGCTAGTGGATGTGTGCAACAGGCAGAATGAGGCCTACCGGAAAGCTAATCCGGATGCTGGTGGTTCCCGGGTAGTTGTCTCGGTTAGGGCTGCTAGCCAGAAATCTAAGGGGCAAGCGTCCTCTCCGCATGTTGTGATTGACCGAGCTCAAAGTGTGAACTCGGGTAAGAGCAAGCAGCTGCAAACTTATGATGCGGTATATGCGAGCAAGCAGCTTGCAGCCCAAGGAAAAGGTGGACAAGACAGAAACAGTGGTGGTCAAGGCAATCCGGGTACTGGAAGGGGAAATTCGGCTGGCCGAGGTCAACCACCTCGCCACCCCGGACAGCAGGTGATGGCGCAGGTGCAGCAGCAAAGTGGTGGCCAGGTGGGCTACCGCTACGACGATGGCAATTCGGCTATGGCGCGAGCCGGATACCAGACGTATGACAATGCATTGGCGTCGAGACTGGGGCCTCGGATGTTGGATCCGGATGATCAGCGTCTCAGGTTGGACAGAATCTATCAGTCCGAGAAGTTGGAAGAGCAAGGCCCACCGGGTCCACCATGCTTTGGACCTCGGATAATGAATGAACCAAGTGTGCCGTTGTTCCAGCTCGGCCGCAACACGAAGCCGTATAATGGCAGCACCAAGCCACAGGATTGGCTGACGGACTATGTATCATCAGTGCACATTGCGGGGGGCAATCGCCGATGGGCGGTCCGGTATCTCCCGCATATGTTAGAAGGTCCAGCCCGATTGGCTGAATAACTTGCCGCCGGGTAGTATCAATTGTTGGATGGATTTGGAACAGGCGTTTAACAGCAACTTCTCCAGCACCTACAAGAGGCCAAACCGACCTCAGCTCCTGGCTGCATGCAAGCAGGAAGAGAGGGAGACAGACCGAGAGTATTTGACTCGGTGGAGCAACATGCGCAATTCTTGCGAAGGTGTAGTGGAGGAGCAGGCCATTTCATGGTTTGCACAGGGATGCAGGCATGGTACACCACTTTGGCAGAAACTCCAAAGAGATATGCCGAAAACCCTGGCAGATATGATCCGGATAGCAGACACGTATGCGCTGGGTGATCCAACACAGCCCGCATTGGATGCAGTGGGAGCAAACAGGAGGCAACCGGTTAATAACCGAGTTGGGCCATTAAGGCCCAGTGACCGACATGAATTCGGTTACAAGAGAAGAGATCCGGATTACAGGTATGGTTCGGATCAAGTTGCTGCAGTAAACATGGATCAACCCGGTGGAGGAGATGCGCAGAGGCAGAAAACTGATGGTCCGGCTTGGAGGCCGAATCAAGGTGCCTGGCCGAAGAAAGTGTGGGAGGGACCAAGTCCACCTCTGACTTTTGAGTCCAGATTGGATGGGCCTTGCTGTTATCACACCACTGATCCGCGCAAACCGGCTAATCATTCGACCCGGAACTGTAGTTGGCATCACCGCATTCAGGCGGAAGGTCAAAGAGGACCACCTCAGAGAGGCGCTCCTAGACCGAATTTCAGGCCAAACATGCCGCTAACCGGAGCCAATGCGACCCCGGTCAACGCTGGAACTCCAAGGCCAGCAGCAACGAAGCCGGTTAACCTGGTGAACATGGGAGGCAGTGACAATGGTGATGGCCCAAGTAGGCAAGGTGGATACCCTGGGAATGATTACAAGGAAGCACATCAGAGTTATGTGGTTTTCGTGACCGAGCCAACTGACAAGAAAAGTCAGTTGAGACGAGCAAAGGAGGTGAATGCCGTGATGCCAGCAGTTCCAAAGTACTTGAACTGGTCTGAGCAGGAGATCACTTGGAGCAGGGCGGATAACCCAAGGATCATGCCAAGCCCAGGGAACTATGCACTGGTGGTGGATCCAACTTTGGTTGGACCCAAGCTGAACGTGAAATTTAGCCGAGTCTTGGTCGACAATGGCAGTGCCATAAACATCATGTATCGGGACACAATGGTCAAGTTGGGTATTTCGCCGAATCAGTTGCAACAGAGCAGCTGTACTTTCCATGGCATAGTACCCGGGGTATCTTGTTCCCCCATGGGTAAGATCTGGGTAGATGTGTTGTTCGGTACCAGGGACAATCACAGACTTGAGAGTCTCGAGTTCGAGGTGGTGGATTTGGAAAGCCCATACCATGCTCTGCTTGGCAGGCCAGCATTAGCCAAGTTCATGATATCTACTCATGTGGCCTACCTCAAGATGAAAATGCCTGGCCCGAATGGTGTTATCACCGTTGCGGGAGACTACAAGAAGGCCATACAGTGTGCTACAGTTGGTTCTAACTTAGCTGAATCACTGGTGATACAAGCTGAAAAGAGCAAGATGCACGAGGTGGTGGCAATGGCGAAGTCAGCTCAGCTCGGCGTGCTGGCCATGACTAATCCGGATGCGGGTGCAACATTTGAGGTGCCCAAGGAGACGAAGAAGATCCCCATTGACCCGGAGAACCCGGAGCGCATGGCCATCATTGGTGCCGGGCTGGGTGAGAAATAGGAAAGCGCGCTCTGTCACTTCCTCCGTGAGAATCGGGATATCTTTGCATGGTCAGCTAAGGACCTGCCTGGTGTTCCGAGGGAGTTGGCAGAGCATTCTTTGTTTGTCAGGCCGGATGTGAAACCGGTTAGGCAACCGACTCGGCGGCTTTCAGATGATCGAAGAAAGGTGGTGCTCGATGAGCTGGCTAAGCTGCTGGCAGCCGGATTCATTATGGAGGTGTTGCATCCGGACTGGATATCTAATCCAGTTCTAGTAGAGAAGAAGAAGGACGAACCAGCTGTGGTCAAGGTGTGGCGCATGTGCATCGATTTCACCAACCTAAACAAGGCGTGTCCAAAGGATCCATTTCCTTTGCCTCGGATTGATCAAGTGATCGATTCTACTGCTGGGTGTGAGTTGTTGTCTTTTATTGATGCGTACTCTGGTTTTCACCAGATACCACTGAACCCTAAAGATCAAATAAAGACTGCTTTTATTACCCCGTATGGGGCGTATTGCTATCGTGTCATGTGTTTCGGTTTGAGAAATGCTGGTGCAACTTATCAGAGATGTATGCAAAAGTGCTTGCATTCTCAAATGGGTAAAAATGTGCAGGTGTATGTGGATGACATTGTCATCAAAACAAAAGAAAAACGTACTCTCCTCGAGGATCTCGAGGAAACATTTGTGAACTTGAGAAAATATCGGTTAAAATTGAATCCGGACAAGTGCACCTTTGGTGTCCCAGCTGGAAAGTTGCTTGGTTTCCTTGTATCGAGCCGAGGTATTGAGGTGAATCCGGCTAAGATCCGAGCCATAGAAAGAATGAAATTGCCTAAATGTCTAAAAGATGTACAAAAATTCACCGGGTGTTTAGCCTCGTTGAGTCGGTTTGTGAGTCGGCTAGGAGAAAAAGCCTTGCCCTTGTATCAGTTAATGAAAAAGAGCACCGGGTTCACGTGGACCCCGCAAGCAGATTCGGCTTTCAACGAATTAAAAAAGATGTTGTCCACTGCTCCAGTTTTGGCATCACCTTTGCCGAATGAGCCAATGCTACTTTACATTGCGGCCACTAACCGGGTCGTAAGTGTGGTCATGGTGGTAGAGCGAGAAGAGGATGGTAAATCTGTGCAGAGGCCGGTGTACTATTTGAGTGAGGTGATCTCAACTTCGAAGCAAAATTATCCTCACTACCAAAAGATGACATATGGTGTGTACCTGGCGGTCAAGAAGTTGAAACACTACTTTCAAGAGCATCCGATTACAGTGGTATGTGAAGCTCCAATTGCGGAGATCATTGGGTGCAAAGATGCAACTGGCCGAGTTGCCAAATGGGCGATAGAAGTGTCTCCTTACACACCGCATTATGAGAGAAGAGATGCTATCAAGTCTCAGGCTTTGCCGGATTTCCTTTGTGACTGGGCTGAGATGCAATATGAACCACCTAAACCGGATTACAATTACTGGAGGTTGCACTTTGACGGTTCCAAATGCAAAATCGGGCTAGGTGCTGGGGTGGTGCTCACATCACCAAAACAGGATCAATTGCGATATGTATTGCAGATTCATTTCTCAGCGTCAAACAATGTAGCCGAGTATGAGGCACTGATCCATGGGCTTAATGTGGCTCGGGACATCGGCGTTCGCCGGATTGAGTGTTTCGGTGATTCGGATTTGGTCGTGCAGCAATCTTCTGGAAATTGGGATGCTCTTGACGCCAATATGGCACTGTATCGGTTTCATGTTCAGAAAATTTCGGGATTTTTTGAAGGCTGTGAGTACAAGCATATACCTCGGCTGGAAAACCAAGCTGCAGATGTTCTGTCAAAACTCGGGTCGTCTAGGGAGGCAATCCCACCCGGAATATCCTTGAATCATCTAAGGGTCCCTTCAATCAAACCTTCGCCTGATTCCGAGTCGATTTTTATTCCCAAGCAAGAATCCGAAGCTATTCCTATGAATGTTGATGTGAGTATATCGAGGAAGACCCGGGGACGGCATGCCCGGACTCGGGGACTGCTCACACAGATTCGGAAATGCTAACCGAGTCTTGGGAAAGAGGAGCAGAGATGATGGATAACCGGATTGTGGGGAATGGGCAGAAGCTGATAGAAGAAATAATGGCGGCCAAACCTGTGGAAGAAAATGAGCACTTGTTCCCTTTGCATCCAGTACCAGAGTGGGCTGAAGAGATCATGAAGTTCATCGAGGAAGGAAGCTTGCCAAGCGATGAGACCAAGGCTAGGCGTGTCCAGAGGAGATCCAAGGCTTATACCATCATCAACAAGGAGTTATACAAAAGAAGTGTAACCGAGGTGTTGCAGCGCTGCGTGGAGCCAGCAGAGGGCAAGGAGATGCTCCTAGAGATACACCAAGGTGAATGTGGACATCATTGCAGTACAAGAGCCCTGGTGGCTAAAGTGTTCCGGCATGGATTTTATTGGCCCACTGCTCATGCAGATGCGGAGGACATAGTCCGCAGGTGCGAAGGATGCCAGAGATTTGCTAAGCAAACACACTTACCCGCATCGGCACTGAAGACAATTCCTATTACTTGGCCATTTGCGGTGTGGTGTTTGGATATGGTGGGAGATTTCAAGCCGGCTAGGGGCAACATGACACATATGCTGGTGATGGTGGATAAGTTCACCAAGTGGATAGAGGTGAAACCAATACGGAAAGTGGATGGCCGTTCGGCTGTAATCTTCTTGAAAGAAATCATTTTGAGATACGGATACCCTCATAGCATCATCTCGGATAACGGCACAAACTTTGCTGTCGGAGAGTTTGCCCGATTCTGCATGAATAAGGGGATCCGGTTAGACATAGCCTCAGTGGCACATCCAGAGTCCAATGGACAAGTGGAAAGATCAAATGCTCTAGTGTTAGCCGGCATCAAGGCTCGTCTCATTGAACCATTGTTGAAAACTCCGGGGTGCTGGATAGATGAAATCCCATCAGTTCTATGGGGTCTAAGGACTACACCGAATCGGTCAACAGGCTATACGCCATTCTTTCTGGTTTATGGGGCAGAAGCTGTCCTACCCACTGACATAGAATATGATGCACCAAGGGTGGCAATGTACACTGAAACCGAGGCAAAGGAGGCCCGGGAAGATGCAGTGGATCTGCTAGAGGAAGCAAGAGAATTGGCCCTGTCTCGGACAGCAATATACCAGCAAAATCTCAGGCGTTATCATAGCCGAAAGATCAGTCCTCGAGTGTTTCATGAGGGTGATCTAGTGCTGAGGCTGGTGCAGCGCAGCAAAGGCCGACACAAATTGTCACCTCCATGGGAGGGACCATTCATTGTGAGCAAGGCTATGCACAATGATTCGTACTACCTTGTAGATGCACAGGAATCAAGGGAGGATGGCTTGGACAGACCCGGACAGGAAACCAAGCGACCTTGGAATGTAGCTCTGCTTCGACCCTTCTACTCTTAAAGGGCGCAATGTATGTATTTCAATTTATCATGAATGAAATCGCGGTAATCCGAGTCTGGACTCGGGGACTGCTTCGTCCTTATGCATGTGTTGTTTATTACTGTTTTGTTTTTTGCCGTTCGTGTGCCGAATCGCTTTGAACCTTGTTCTAAGCTTCAAGTAATGTATGTTGTGTTGTTGATCTCGTGACTCGACTGACAAACACCAAAATGGTAGTCAAGAGCAGAGATGAGGAATATGGGAAACATGAAAATGGACACGGGGACTCGGTCCAAAACCGATTCGGCACATGTCGTTTACTAACCCCTGTTATTTCTTTTTTCGTTTATGTTGAATGATTCTAAACCACAACTCGTGCGTTTCAAGTATTGTATGCTATGATTCCTATCTTGTGACTCGACTGTCAAAACACCCAAAGAGGTAGACAAGAGCAAAGATTTGGCAAAAGTAGTAAACAAGAAAACAAACTCGGGGACTCGGTTTAAGATGATCCAACATAAACCTTGTCCGGATCGCGTTAAGCATGATAAGCATAGTCTCGAAAGAACTTAAAATAGTCTATTACATCTGCTCCCGGCATACCGGGGATTTAATGTTTTTGTTAAGTACTTCAGGGTGCAGCGGACTCGGTCGCGGCGGACTCGGTCATAGGAGTTTCGGTTGCAGGAACTCCTGTGGTAGGAGCTTCGGTTAGCGGAGCTTCGGGGGCACGGGCTTCAGCTACGGGTGCTTCGGTTGAAGTGGACGCGGTTACGGGAGGTTCTGTTGCTGGAGCAGACTCAGAAGATGGTGGCACTTCGGAAGTAATCTTGACTGGAGAGCTTGAAGGATGGGCGGATTCGGGAATATCCGGATCAGGTGAAGCCTGTTTAGTGATCACAGTCAAGTTAGTGGCTGGAATCACAGGAGACTCGGTTGGAGTTTGTTCGGTGAGCTTGGCCGAGTCGGAGGCTGGTACCTTGCTGGATTCTTCTTCTTCATCAGACCCGCCCTCAGAATCGGCGTATTCTTCAGCGGAGGCATCATCCGATTCCTCTTCTTCAGTGTCTTCTCCATCCGAGTAGACTGGAGCCTCCAGATCAAGATGCTTGGTGCGTGCAAATTCGGCCATAAAGTTGGCGGCTTCTTCACGGATCTTGATCCGGTTGGGATCTGAAGCCCATGAAGAACCCTCGCGAAAGGAGCGCACTTTGGCAAGATCAATCAGCTCATACCAAGACATGATGAATAACAAAGCTGCATCAGCACCAGCGCGGGCGGACGAAGACCTCCACTTCTGTAGCCGGGTCATGGCTTGGTCCAGGTCTCTGATCAGCTCCTCCACAGGCACAACTTGCCGCGCTTCAGGAAATAAGATCCGGTGAGCCTTGAGACTTGCATTGAGCAGACCAATATGGGAATCCTTCAAAGGAGCAATCCGAGCCTTGAGTGCTGTGATATGATCTTCGATGTCCCATGTCTCTGGTAGTGGAGCCTCGGTTAATTTAGCTCTCTCAGCTCGGGCGTCTCTCACAGCCCTGGCGGCTTGAAGCCGGATGCTGGTAAACTCTCCTACAAACAAATAAGCTAATACTGAGTTCAGCAAGAAGGAACACAAGCATATGTATCGGTTAAGGGCAGAAAGAAAAAAGGGATTCGGTGAACTTACGATCCATGTCATCATTAAGGCTAGCAAGTGCAGCAAGCCATTTCGCACTGGCCGCTTTGTGAGCACTCAGTTCTTCTTTAGCCGCTTTGACTTCGGCTTCAGATTCGGCTATGGTCGTTTGAATTTGCTGGTCCAGTTTGGCCCGCTTCTCAAGTCCGGCTTTGAAAGTATCCCGCTCCTTCTGGATAGTATCTTTTTCACGCTTCAGCGTATCCCGCTCTCCTTTAACCTTGTTCTTCACTTTTTCAACTCGGTCAAGCTCTCGCTGGAGCCGAGTCACTTCTGATTTTTCCTCGGATAAGGCGCGTTTGTGCTCTTCTTCTTTCTTGTCCATTTCAAGACAGAGCCCATCGAAGGAAGTTTGGAGCTTCTGGTGCTGATGGGCGAGCTGCTTAAAGAGCTTGCCGCGAGCGGTCATGGTTTCCTGAAAGAAAACAGGCAAACGGCGTCAGAAGAATCTCGGGGACTGGCCCGAGATTAACCGAATCAGTTGAAAAGGAGACTCGGGGACTGGAAGTCCCACGGTGTCCTCGGTTAAGGCAACATTCATCATAATTTTTTTTAGAGATTCAAGCCGAATGACTTTCTTACTCGGAGGAGTATCAGTCGTTCGACCCGAATCTCGGGGACTGGGTATAGTACTGTTTGATTATGTTGAAATAAAAGCAAGGTTCGGATAAATTTACCTCGAACACCCGGTTAGCTTCAGTGACCGAGGTCTGTACAGAGTGTAAGGATTGGAACATCCGACTAGGCCCAGCCGGGTGTGGCGCTGAAGTAGAGAAGCCTGTGGCAAAGTCAGCATCATTCCAAGCTTCAATGAATTGCTTGGCGGACTCGAGCTTATCGCTGCTCGGAGGGCGCGGATTCGACGCGGACTGGCCGAATCGAATCGCTGATGGGGCGGCAGAAACCTTCTTGCTAGCAACCACCTGCTTATCCGAGGTAGTCGGAGTTGTGCCAGAGGCACCCTGAGTCGGCTTGGGTTGCGGTGACGCACCAGAAGTCTGCTTCGGATGTGGCTCCTTGTGCTGCTTCTCGGAAACTTGCTGTTGCTGTTGCTGCTTCTGCTTCTTCTTCTTCTGCTGCTCTTGGTTCAGTGCAGTTTGAGCTGCAGGAGCAGGGCGGGAATCAGGCTTAGGCGAGGACGTAGCCGATGTCTTGGCCTTTTCCTTCTCCAGCTCCTTGAGAGGGCGTGGCCAACTTGAATCTCGGATTGGAGCCGAGGTTTCCTCACACTCCAAGTCGATAACCGGCTCTGAAATGGGAGTCGGCTGGGGAATATTGGTAGTGGTGACACGCGTTGGTGAGGTGGCAGTTCGGTCAGGAAATTGGGTTTCCATGGCCGTATCCAGTGGAGGGATAGGAGAAGAGATGGATGAATGAGTCTGCGCGGTGATGAGGACATCACTGCATAAAGTAAAGCAAACGGTTAACTCGGATAGATATGACTCGGTTAATAGAGGAAGAAAGCAAATAAAGTTCGCTCAATGTTACCCCTTGGTGGTGGGCATCGGTTTGACGCGATTTGGCTTGTCGCCGGACTTCTTCCTTCTTTTTGTCTGTGGGGCATCTGTTTCGGGCGCCTCAGCGCGTTTCCGAGAGGCCTCTCCAGTATCTTGTTTGGCTGGAACACAAGGAGGTGGTTTCCATGAAATCGGAATAGCGTCGATGGGTTCTAAGATGCAGCAATCTTCATCTTCCTCGTCGGAAAGGTGGTGAATGTCTGATTGCTTACCCTTGCGGACTGGCTTGGCACGGGGAATTGGCAAGTAGTCATCCGAATCCGGATCCTCTTCGCCCTCGCGCGGCGGGCTGAGATCCGGTGTCCATGCCTTGGTGGAAAGATCTCCGTCTTCAATAAGTTGACGGTCAAACAGCTACAAAAAAGACAATGCGAATCCGGATCAGGCCAGGATTATTCGGATGAAGTAAGAGTGGATTCGGAAAGTGGTGAGCTAACCTGTGGAGGAAGTTTTTCCCGGTAGAATGGCTTTACACCCCACCGCCATTTATCCGACATCTCATTGGCAGCAATGGCGTTTACCCGTCTGAAGACGGAAGCTTTGTCAAGCTCGTGTTTGCTGATCCGGGTAGGATCTAGTGCGCCACGCGTGTGGCATATCTTGTGGTCACGCCTTTGAAGAGGGCTGACTCGGCGAGAGATGAAGGTCCGGAGGAGGTCGTCAGAGACCATACCCTTCTTCAAAAAATCCTCCAGAGTGGTATGCACTGTCTGAAGTTCAGCAATTGTTTCAGCCGGATTGTAACCGAAGTTCAGTTCGGCTGTGGGCGGCTCCATCCTGAACTCGGGCAGTTGAGCATCATGGCCCTCAGCGCTCTTATGTAAAAAGGTCCTTTGCCACTTCTTCACCGTGTCTAGGCCAGTGACTCGGGGAAAGGTGGATCCCTGCCTTGGCGTGATGCTAACCGAACCGCAAGCAGTCAGTTGTTTCGGCTTGGTACCTGGAATGGTGTGCTTGCGAAGGTGGAAGTACTTTGCCCATATATCCACACTAGGCCAGAGCCGAGATAGCCTTCGCAGAAGGAAGAGAAAGCTGATAAAGAGACGAAGGCGTTCGCCGGGAGGTGGTGAAGTTGCAGTCCGAAAAAGTCCAGAAAGGCCCGAAGAAGTCACTGGCAGGTAACCCGAACCCGCGCTCGAAATGCGCTATGAATACCACGCGTTCACCAGGTTCGGGCGCCGGTGCGAGTTCTTTTCCGGGTCTGCGGCAATGGCTTGGGCGTTATACGCCGGGTGGCTCGTAGCCATTCCAATCATTGGTAACATCAGATCCTTCCCATCTGCCAGGGGGAAGTTTGGCCATAACCGAATCAGTCCTGCAGCAAAAAGCGGATAACCGGGTCAGGAAATTCGGAATCCATGGACCAAAGAAGAATCGGATAACATTAAAGCCGAATCAGATCTATGGTGACTCGGCTAATCCTATCCCGGGTAGGGTTAACCGGGTCCGGTGGAGAAGGTGAAGCGGTTGGAGTCGCAAACATCTTTCCGCAAGTTTCTAGGGTTGGGAAGATCTACAGCGGTGGTAAAAAAGAAAGAAAATCACGGGTAAAAACATGGTTGAACTGCTCCAACGGGGACAAGTGTATCTAGGCCAGTCTATTGCGGAACTTGGACAGAAATTTGCGGAGTGTGCTACGGCAGGAACACGGGCTTAGATACGCATCAATCTACCAAGAACAGGTGTGTGTATTCGAAATATGAACTCGTCACGGTGGCTATGGCGAGAGGAGGAAGAACTTACAGTGCGAATTGCTCGAAGGAGGAGTTCGACGGAGAAACGTCGGAGATGGGCGCGAGGCGCGGCTCCGATGGTCTTGCTCTGGTACGCTGTGCGTCCCTGGCGCGGCAACCTTGAATGGCGAGGTTGCGGCGGCGTCGATGGAGCGGGTTAGTGGGAGTTGAGAGGAAGAAGAGGGGAAAAACCACCGCGCCCTCTTTATAGCCTCCAGCGGTAACTGCCCCCCACTACCGCGCGGTTACCGGAGCACGGTTAGATCCCTTGCGTCGCGGAACTCTGTGGCAGCTGCTGTGGCCGTGTATTTCAAGCACACGTGGTCACGCCGCAGAATTGGAAGCGGTGGAACGGATCCTATGTGCCGGTCAACGGAGAAAACGAGGAGACGTGGTCTTCTGGTCAAATACACTCAAGTACCCGGTGGATCCGGATAACGAGCTGACAACCCGGGTTATACGGCTTTGCACAGGCTTTTCCTGCCAAATGTCCCGGAAAATTCGGTGACAACTAGAAGTGATCCGGTTAATGATGTTGGTTTTGAATCTGGAACGGCCCTTCAGCCGAGGCTGTAGGACCATACCAGCTTCGGGGACTACTGTCGGGGGGCTGCCCCCGGGTAGGGCAAAGATGATGTGTTATGAACAGTTAAGGTCTAACCGGATCAAGGAAAGAAGAGCCGGCTAAGTTAGCCGGGTCACTTGGGCCGGATCTCAAGGCGATTCGGTCAGTCCTACTTCAAGCCAGTGAAAGAAAAGACCAAAGGGGATCCGGTGAGGTTTAACCGGATCCAGGAAAGAAGAGCCGGCTAAGTTATCCGGGTCGGTCAGGAAGGACCCGGGTAGGGCAACTCGGATGATGCACAGGGGCCAAGTAATGTCAGTAAAAGTCACGGGCACTGTAAGGTTACTGACCGGGGCTCAGAAGACAGCAAGGTGCTGCCACAGGTTTTCCGGGTCACAAGCCCCTAGGCGCTGACTCGGCCAATTCGGGAAAGGGGCAGTGGCTAGGCTACTGTGGTCTACACTGCCTTAAGCTCAAAGAGGAAAGATAAGCCTGTGGTGAACAGAGGGTGAGCTGGGCTGAGTGACAGTGGCCAGTGTTTGTCCTGTTCTCCTTGTCCATGCCATTGTCCTCTGCGGCCAGGGGCAAAAGGGTAATTCGGTTACTGTATATAGGCAACACCACCTCCTCCTGTGGGGAGATCGACCATTGTGAGCATCATTTCCCCCCAAGCTTCATCTTCTACCTGGAGCTCTCTCCATTGTTCATCATACAGCTCAAGGAGCGCTCTGTACTTGTAAACACTTGAGATATAAGAGAGTAGGCTAGAGCTGCAGTAGGGGTGTTACCTCCACAAGAGGGCCCCGAAGCAGGGTACATCGTGGTGTTCTTCGCTGTTCTTGGTTTGCTTTGTTCTTGTTGTTCCTGCAAGTTCTTGTTTGATCTTCATGCGTGCTTCATAAGCGCGCAAACCCTCCCCGGTTCCCCCAACGCCCAAGCGAGCCCACACTTAAGCCATACCCATGGCATCTGCCGTGACACCACCACGACAGTCAACTTTTGGATACTCGATGACTTGTATAGGAAACAATGTCATGCAAACCAAGATTGCAGAAATGTGTTTCACCACAACAGAAGGTGAGTACATGGCGGAGCTGAATAGAGTGTTGTGGGTGAAAAAATTCTTGCAAGAGTTGGACATGAAGCAAAAGAAATACAATCAACTTTATGAGTCAAAGTAATATTCATCTTGCCAAGACGTCAAACTTTCATGCTCGAACCAAGCACATTGATGTGATGTATTATTGGATCCGAGATGGTGTGAATTACAAAGTTGTTACAACTCAAGAAGATACATACGGTCTGGACATGACAACCAAGATATTGCAAGTGAGAAGCTAAAATCATGTTGCAAAGAAGTGGGTATGACAATGCGCCCCTCATTAGTTCGACGGGGAAAATTGATGGGATGTCCTCCCCATGTGTTTTTTAGATCTTCCTCATGTGGGTTGTGATGGACAATATGAAACGTGTTAAGCGGCCCAAACAGGTGTGAAACCCCACTATCCATTGTGGTTGCGACCAAGGCCATTTTGGTCTTTGCATGTGAGCGAATGCGGACGTTTAGCCTCCCATCGAGCCACCAACAAGAGAAGTGACAAGGATGCCATGTTATCCTCCATTGGAGAAGAAAGAAAAATGCTAGAGAGAAGGTAAGGAGAGAAAGTTGAAAGAAAAAACTTTAAATCAATCAAGGAGTGTTCCCCACACTTGTGAAGTCCAGATATACCACCTTGTCTCCTTCAGGTTGTGATTTCACCACCTTTGGTTAGATTGTTTCAGTCCTAGGTCGTGTGCCCTAAATCATTGAATCTTATTGTTGCTATACAAGATATGTGATGATATACGAGATACCAGTTGTAGAGAAGAACTTGTTGTATACAATATGATAATCGTGGAAGGAGACTTTGGGTGGTGTCTAAGAACTTGTTGTATGCAACGTGATAATCGTGGAAGGAGACTTTGGGTGGCGTGTCAGTCCGTTGTTTTCTCTCATGTGACGCTTTTCCATAAATTTACTCACTGGATCCGACTTTGGTTGTGGGTTTTCCCTCAAATTGAGTGTTTTCAGTAAAAATAACTCATGTGTACGTATGTGTTAATTTGGTGTCTCCATGTGTTAATTTGCTTCCGCGGGCATGTTGATTTGCTACTGCAGTTTTGAGAAACTACTGGATCAGACATTGGCTATCTAAGCGTCACTCACCCGTTGAGTTCGATGTGCCCTCCTTATATGGTGCTACAGATGCGTTCCATTAAGATTCACTCATTTCAGTATTTCGTTCACATTGAAACAACATAGCAACATAACTGAGAATAGTAAGGATTTCACTAAGAATGCAAGCATGTAAACTAGTCTCATTTGTTTATACACAGCAAGGCCAATCTCTCGGTCACAAAAAAATGTGATCCAGAAGCAAAGAGAAGCATGACAAACAGGGATACCTCCACAGATAAACCATTGACAAAATCAAATCCGGCTACTTTTGAACCACGCATGAACATCACAATGGGCACACGAAATCTCCACTGTTCTCAATGTCAATGTCGTCGATATCGTCGAAATCAATGTCATCTAGATCCATGCTCCCCAGGCTGGCAATCTGCCCAGCAAGCCTAAGGGCATCGTCGCCTGGTTTCCGCGCCTCCTGGATGATCGCCATGACTTCTTCCAGGCTCTGTGACGGCGTGTTCATGTCTGCCAACTGCATGCTCCTCTGGTACTCGTCGGTCATCTCAACAGGCAGGTTTTTGAGGAACCATGGATGGCTCTTAATCTCCTGAATGGTTATCCGCTGCACAAATCGAAAGGTGAGTTGTACGCTCTGAATTCCGATGCAGCTTGCTGCCTAAGAATTGGATTCATCTAGGACAAGAACATATATATACCTGCTCAGGATTTCCAACGAAAATGCGGGATAGCAAATGTGCGCAATCTACCGAGACTCGAACATAGTCCGGAATGGAGTATTGTACGCTGAGAATCCTCTGTGGAAGACAATAATAATAAATTTTCGTAGTGACACAGTGGTAGGAATCAGACAGAAATGATCCAAAATATCGCAAAGTTAAGGTGAGAACAGGTGTACTACTCACGGTAATCGTTTTGCGGAAGTTCCTTGGTTCGTCAGGGTCCTCAAAAGGATATGCGCCCACAAGCATCACATAAAGAGTTACTCCACAAGACCAAACATCAGCGACCTAAGATCACAAGATGTGGTATCTGAATGCTTCAGGTGTGGAAATTAAACCGCTGAAATTATGCAGTCGCAGAACAAACTTTACCTTTCCATCATATTCTCTTCTAGAGAGGACCTCCGGAGCGATGTATGCCGGTGTGCCCACGGTTGATTTTGGTTGAGAGTGCAAGACAGAAGACTGAAATGAAAGAGAGCCAGACAGATGGTGCTGGGTTAGGCGATGAAATGCAACCTTCCGAGGTTATTATCTGCACGGGAATACCTTGGAGTAACCGAAGTCACAAATCTTGAGTCGAGGTGTGACACTACCATCCAAGAGTGTATTTTCTAGTTTCAGATCTCTATGACATACTTGCTGCAGGCAACAAGATGATGATTAGTGTGTGAGGAGTGTTTGACTTATGCTGCTATCGGCAAGGTGCCTTGACAGAGTACGTACCATAGAGTGACAATAGCTCACTCCAGAAATCAATTGTTGGAAGAAGAACCTTCCCTGTTGATAAATAGTTAACGTTATGATACGTGACTGTTCAAGAAAGTCCTAAAGATTGTTGCAAGTATTATCTACCTCATCCTCGCTAAATCTCCCTGCGTTGCAAATCCTTTCAAATAGCTCACCGCCAGAGGCATATTCCATAACTATTGCCAAATGTGTGGGAGTTAGCACGACCTGCAAAATTAAGTATGTTTAAGCATGGATGAAGTATAAATATTAAAGATTCGATAACAGACGGACATTTCAAGACGAACAGAAGGAAAACATCTAGTCGCTTTCACAAGCTCTATCTACTATAAACACCCCCCCAGTCAAACAAAATATATTCTTGAATGGAAACAGGGAAGTAATCTAAAGTGTCCCTGATCAGGAATGCATATGAAACCAAAAAACAGCTAAATAATCGAATGATACTTCTTCCGTACAAGATGATACCATGCAATAACTTTTCAACCCAAACAGTTTTGAATAATCAAGTTCTTTTCTTTCGTTAAAACTAAATGGAGTTCTTTCCAACCAAGAGGAAACGCTCACACCATCTAAAAAAATACGGATGTCATCTTTCTACTTGTTAAGTACCCACTAAATAGCTAATATCCTAGTTTAGGAGAACTCTACGTAATCAGGTAAGTCAAAACAGTCAACAGTATGGGTCTGCAAATATAAATAACATATCAACTTGCCTCAGCAGTGAAGAACAGTGCAAGGAGGAAAGAAAAATTTAAGCTGATAAGCATTTAAAACCATTCAAAGCAAGTCCTACACTCCTACTACTACTGAAGTGGTTAGCCAGCATGTTTCAAGTAAAACAACATAGACCAAAGTGATAAAGAGGCCTAGTCTCAAAATATGCAAATAAATTTTCAGCTGTGCATTCCACCTGCCATCCTACTTCAAATAATTGGTGAACTATACATAACCATAACTTCTATACATTATCACCACTAATATAAAAAGAGCGAGAGTGTCAGATCCGAGCGATCTGCACCGTCCACACATCAAGATCTAACGTCCCACGTTCTCCCAATGTTGTATGATGTGCACATCAGAAACAGATCGTGTGAAAACTGCCGTTAAACTAGCGCAATCTCCTCCCGTAAGAAAATCTCCAAAACCGCTGCTCCATGCCTCCATCCCTTGGTCCTCGCCCACCTCTGGCACCGCTCGCTGTTTGATCCGCACACCGTTCCTCGCGCTGCTTGGAGTCGATCTGTCACGGGCCACGGCCTCACCCCGCTGCCAATTAGGTCATCACCACCGATAATTACCTCTATACTCGATCGCTACGGATCGCGCCCCCTCGCACGCCCAGCGCCGCCGCCCCACTCCCTCCGTCCGATATCGCCTTCGCGGCGGAATCTGCGCAGGAGCAGTTCATCGTCAACAAGTTCGAGCTCCCCAAGATCTGCAGTGTCGGTACCTCCCTACATAGCTCTCTTCCTCTCAGGTTCTCAGCGCCAAGAGGAGACTGCCGCAGCCAAGATGGTGTCAGGTGATACATCTTTCACTGTTTGATCATCAAAATATTGGATCTGAAGTATTTGGATCATTTGGTTCCTTAATTTTCGTCTAATTCTTCGGTTTACATCAACCGATGGATGGACAAGCAGTTACTCGACCATACACAAAGTACTCGACTGAAACTAAGCAATATTTGATTTTTAAGTCGTGCTGCAGCATCAGAGTAGTCTTTGGCTCTATTTCCAGGACTGTTTCTCCATTCATGCATGTCAAGAGTTTTCATCTCCATGCACACAGGTGATAACTGCCCAAATCATGTGTGCTTTTAAATGAATCGTCCCCGTTAAAAAAATGAATCGTCAGGTCAAGCAATTGCCAACAAAGAGAGGGAAATACATCGGCTTCCATCCACCACGTGGCGGACAACGCTTTGGTCCTGGCCTCCATGCTACACCGCCTCCTTGCACGCAAGATTTATAGAAATTCAAGGTTTCTACCTACAGAAAATTATATGACATTTACCTGGAAAGGAAAGATTTGTGCAGAGATTTTTTACACACGATCTATCTCTTATTTATACACTGACATACATAGATGCTTCAATGAAATTAAGAAATTATATCGTTTTTATTTGTTGTATTTTAGAAGATCAAAGTGCTAAATTAGAATTTGAGTAATTTTATGTTGTATTAAATATTGCTTACTTTTAATTTGACACACGGTTTAAGTCCTATTAGAATGTGACTCATATTAGAATTTGAGTCAGATTAGAATTTGAGTCGTGTCAAGAAATCTCATAATTTCTCCCTTTGCTTCTTTGTACATTTGATAACATGGTTTCTTGCTACAGATTAAGGAACTTGTAATAAATATCTAACGTTGTGAAAAATTGGTTGTGCGATACCTGTTACCTTCATGGACAAGGAGCAGTATACTCAATCCGATTGGTAAGTTCTCTGGTTGTATTTACCATCCACAATGGTTTGGCGCAATAAGAATGACAGATAAATTTTTTCACATTTTAACAAGACATATTCTTGTGTTTTGTACTATTTACCTTTTTTTTCGTTCTTTGTAGTTTTTTATACATATTCAAGGGAAGTGGCAGGCCATGGTGTCATCGCTCCGCTAGCAACTAAAATGGTTTATGTCTTGTACATGTGAATTAATTTCAGAACAGTTAGTCCTTGCTGCTCAGCCGAGTTTCCCAAACACCAACATCAACCATTTAGATTCAGTTATAGTTCAAAATTGAGCTTGGCCAAACCAGATAACATGATTCTCCACATGTTGGTTATATGTTTTTTCTCCCTTCTGTACTTAAACCAGATAACATGATTCTCCACATGTTGGTTATATGTTTTTTCTCCCTTCTGTACTTACTGAATGACTAAAATCTTTCTCCGTGATTTTACATTTGACTTTTTTCATCAAGTTGTTACACATGAAGAACCTCGACCACAATTGTTGTACATATAATTTTTTTTTGTGACATGGCTGAATTACAATCTGCTCTAGAAAATGTGTTCAGGTATTCCCACTGTTATATATATATTTATTTTTCCTGTGAGTTCGTGCAAATCACAGGACTTTTATACTAGGTCATACTGATGGAACACACGCCAACGTTTCCTGATATAGTGATATTACATTTTTGGCGGCCAGTGTAATATCTTATGGAAATTCCATTGGAACCAGCTCATTTCACGTTCTAACCTCTAACAGCTTGTTCTTTTTCTTATGGTGCAGCTGTATGCAAGAATGCTATATATTTATATAGTCTCTGCAAGCTATTATTTGTAGTTTATGCCTTCATATTTGCAGAGGGCAGGGGATACATCACTTCAAGATCAAGCCCAGCTAGATATCAATCCTAATATATCCATCATCTTAACTTTGTTTTTTTAGACAATTATTGTTAGCAAGAAATTATTGTCATAGGGGATGCATTACATTTTTGGCTCTCGGTATAGTTTATGCCCAGCAAACAACTATTGCCAGCAAGGTCCGCAGCTACTTTTTTAACTATAGAACCTGTTTAGGTGTGTCAAAGTATTTCTATTTTACATCGCATGTTTCTGCAAGCTAGGAATAGGTTTAAACTTCTGTCTGAAACTGTGGGTTCAGTATGAAAAAAAGTCATGTATATGACCCTCTGTCATAGGTTCCTCCTGGGCTATACGATATTAATCTGCCTCAACGACAGAGAAAAATAGAAGCAAGCCATAGAGAGGACCATATCATTTGCATTTATAAGTTTTATGGGCAATCTCAATTTAGAAGCTATTGTGTCCTTTTCCGTGCATAATTGGGATCGGCCCATTGTCCAGCAGGTGACATGTAAACCTAAAGATTTCTCATTTATCTTCCCTAAAGATATGTCTCTCCATATAGAAGCACTGATTATGCTAACTAATATAATGAGTACCGATCCCAGCATCTTTGATAAGGCCATACCATTATTTTCTTGAATGTTACACTTATTTTTATAGATCAATAGGGTTCTTGAAAAACAGAATCGTGTAATAAAGAAATCAGAACTTTATATAAATCAGTCTTCTGTTGGGCATACAAAGGACACATGAAAACAAAGTTAAAATATATGTTAAAAATTGTACCTATGTTGGAAGCAGAACGATACGCTCTGTGTTATTAGTTGCCCCAACATCAATAACAATTGGTTGAACTTTTCAATTTGACAAATCTCTCCACAACTGAACTAACTGTATGCTTATCTTTTGTTATAGGTGTGCAAAATGAAGTTATAAATCACATGACTTTCCGTGACTTTGTCAAAAAAAAGCTGTCCTAATTAGGAAGGATGCGTGCAAACCACCTGAAGAGAACTCTTTTGATCTACCCGTGACCAAGAAAATCAGGACATAATCTTCGTCGTCTGTGGATCACATTTTCAAATATTTATGGGCTGGCTATTGTTATCATGGACCTCCAACGTCCGTTTATTGCAAGCATAAAGACGCCACTGCCAACAAAATGGATGAACTAGACTAGGCCGTAGGTTCTAATAAATAAGAAGCCAACTGCTTTGAAACTTTAAAATTTCGTCTCATTGGATTTAAGTCTTCGCTTGTGAAACTTTGTGATATTTTTAGTGTCAGTTTGATTATGGATTGCTATGCAAATCTCTATTCTGGTCTGGAAATTAAACAAGTTGTTCTATTTATACAAACCTCTATATATTTTTGTTTCATCTCGATAAATAAAATTAGACTTTTTTGACGATTGAATAATAAAAATGTATGTGCAAGTTATAAAATTTCTGATGCATGGAATATTTTTCTGCGGTATTTGCAATATACGCCCGTGATCCCGGAGGAAAAAATTCAGAAGACCGAGGTGATAAAGGATGACAAATAAATTCGTAAGATTACACGTGCGTGGCACGTGCACGATTACTAGTGTTTCAAATTTGTGAGTCAGCCATCCAGAGGCTGGGGGTTATCCTCCTCGAAAAAATAATATGTGAGTCAGCCTCTGAAATCAATCACAGTGATCAACAACATAAAACCGTAGAAGTAAAAACACATCTATAATCTTGTTAAGCCACATTTTTTTACTGAAACAGAAGTACAATATGTGATCAGTTACCCTGAGTTAAATTTCATCAGGGTGTTCTTAAAGTGGTAAAGAACTAAAGCATTACACTCATTCAACTTTTAGCCTATATCATAGATAATCACTGTGATAGAAGCCAGGCAAATACCTCCTTGAATCGAATTATATTCGGATGCTTCAGTGACCGGTGGTTCATAATCTCCTTTGAACATGTTCATCAATCTATGTAACAAAAATAAATGTTTGGAGTTAATTGAAAAGCAAAGATACTCAGCTTTGAAACAAAGGGCCCGAGAGAGAGAAAAAACTTAATAACAGATACAGCAAGTACAGGGGAAGAGTAAAACCCCAGTGGATCTTCAGCTTACAATAATGGCAGAGGAAGAAGAAAACGGAATGGACAACATAGGCAATGTGTACAGTGTACTACAAAAGTAGCATCAACAAAAGAACATAAGCATGTTGCCTGATATATCTGAACAGCTAATAGAGACGCTAGAAACACCAAACAAAAGCTGAACTAACTCAGAAGAGGCCACCAAAAACACTACACGAATAAAGTATATAGTCTAAAGTCAATAAAGAAAAGTGAAATTTATCAGAAAAAAATTAGAAGTTATGGAAATCTTGCAAATAAACTTTCGTGGTATGTCCAACAATACCAGCAACCTCAGCATAATTAGAAGATCGAGATGAAGATTAGGCGCAACACAGCCTTCCAAGTGTTAGGATCGAGCCACCACGCGCTCCGAGCCATTGGACTGTGTTTCCCCAATCATGTTGTCCTGGACTGTGGAATCTACTTAGTTAGGCCAATCATTATTAGTTCTTTACTGACTGTGGTAAAAATTTAATTTTTTATTACATATGAATAAAAGATACTGCACCCAGCAAGAAAAATGTGTTCATGCTTTTGAACACCAAAGCAACAGTAAACAAATGCTTAGAAAAATGTATCTACACACTAAAGTATGTCTAGATACATGCAAATTTAGAAATGATTGAGATAACATCCTTTTGTGAACGGAGGGAGTAATATATATATTGACGAAATGCAGCAGCGCTGCTTTCAATCATATTGAGATAGGAGAAAAATTACAGGGTGTGGGGGAGGTAAAGAGTAAATTGTACATCAGTAAATATCGATATTAGAAATTTTGTAGCACCGTGGATTGATTGTATGCCAATGATTCTTATCGAATTTGTTTATTGGAGGGAAGCATGGGAAGCAACGGCAGGGTGGCACGCACTGGATACTTCCCCGACCTACCATGACAGACGTTGCCTATTTCTAGAATAGTTGGGCTCCGCTAGATTCCTTCATAGCTGAGAGAGTGCCACATATATACAAAAGAGTTTAGATTATTTAATCACGTGCAGAAAATAAAGACAAGAAGCTCGGTCAAACAAGATATTTGTAAGGAGTTCTTTCTCAAATCGATTTTACGAAGATGCTGTTGTTTTTTGAGAAACTTCTAATAAGAAAATAAATAAATCTAATGTGACATTTAGGATCTTCAACAGGAAACATTCAGACGCAGGGTGGTAGAACAATCCAGTCTGCTATACACAAAGCAAAGCGAAGATCACGTCCTGTCAACAAAAATCCCCAGCATTTTTGGAGATTCCCGGGCACACAAGGATTATCTGTCCAGCAGAACAATTTGCTCCACTAACGCACAAAACAGAGGACGGAGCAGAGGCGCCCAGAGAGCGAATCGATCGAGGGAAGACATTCGATTCTCCTACCCTACGCGTTTAACCCAATCAAGAATAGAACAATTGAGCCCAGAGCACCAAACGGAAGATAATCCACATATACACATACGTGCATCAGCCGATTAAGAATCCGATCGTTGGAAGGAGAGAGATAGACAGAGAGGCTGCTTATTTAGTACCTTCTGGCCTCTCTCGATGAACTTGACGGCGAAGTGCTCTTTGGTCCTGACGTCTCGCACCAGCTTGGCGACCCCGAAGTTCCCGGACCCTATGTCCCTTATCACCTCGTACCGATCCATTCGTTTCTTGATCGCCCGTCACGCCCTCCCTCTCGACGACAGAGGAGAGCAAGAAGCTCGATCGATGGCACAGGAGAGAGGAAGAAGAAGGCCGGTGTGAGTGTAGGGTAGGGAGCTGGCTGGGTTCTGGAACCCTTGAGGGATGGGATGGGGTTAACTCTGGAGCCGAAGCCTTGAGGTGGAGGTGGAGACGTCACCTTGCAGCGCGGCCATGTGTCGCCGCGGGTGCCGTCCCGGGCAACCGAACGAGTGGTCGACGTCGGCCTCGCCATTAATTAAAAAGATTGAAAACAAGCGCGCCGCCGGAAAATAGAATCCATAGAGTAGCCCCTCGTGTTGTGACTTGTGAACATACCCCTGCTTCTCGTCAGCGGCTGGCCGTGGCCGGGAGTCTGGAGGCGGTAACGCCATCACAGACCTTTCTTTTGCAGGGTTTCTCGACGGAAAAGCCTTCTATTCCCCTGGGATCTATTCCCCCGGGATCTCTCGCTTTCTATCCTCCGCATGGAGAGCCGTTGGATGAGCTTAATCGTGCGGGTATGGTCTTCTTTATCCCTTCACAAAATATCTGCTGCATCATCTCGACCACGCGTTCTCGTCTCCATCGCCCCCTTCCGCTTCTCGCCGCCGCGCCGGGGCTACCGCCGCTGCGTCTCCTGGCTTCCGGGGCTGCGTGACGCCGTCGGGATGGCTCCCCTGCTCCGCCGACGGGACGGCTCCCCTGGCTGTCGCCGACGGAACGGCTCCCGGCGTACCGCCGCCGCCGGGACGGCTCTCCTGCGCGCCGCCGTCGCTGGGACAGCTCCCTCCTCGTCACTGGCACTGATGGCAGCGGAATCATGGAGTTCGGCGAGCTGGGGACAGGGCCAGCAGGAGGCTTCTCGGCTCGTCCGTCGGGGCCAGCCGGAGGCGTCACCCTCTCCTCGTCCTCAGCTTCCTCGCGCCGGTGGTGCTGCCGTGATGCGAGATTCGGCCACGCGCGCCGAAGATGGAGGCCATGGCGCGCCACGGGAGCCGGTGCCGCTGCAAGTAGTCGCGGAGGTGGACTGGGAGCGGCAACGGCGGAGGTGGAGCTGGGTCGCGGAGCTGCTGCTTCCATTCCTCACCCCCGATTTGTGTTCGTGCAGGAATCAGCGGACGACGGCGAGGGAACGGCGGCGCGGCTCCCTGCGTTGCTCCGTGCGGCGGTGGCGTTGCTACAAGGGACGGCCGGCGTTGCTACCATGGTACGGCGGCGTTTCTTCCAGAGGCCACTGCTACCAAGGAACATCGGCGCTGCTAAAAGGACCTAGAGGCGTTGTTACCATGGCATGGCGGTGTTGCTGCCAGCGACTGCCAGAGTTGCTACCATGGACTATCTGCGTTGGCTGCAAGCGCCTGCATCGGTGTCGCCGCGTCGAGTTCTCCGGCGACCGCAGTGGCCGACGGAGGAGCAATGTCGGCTTGCACAGATGGTGCTGCAAGGAGCAACATCGGCGGTGCCGCAACGAGGTGTGGTGGTGGTACCAACCGGAGGCGACGTGTTCGACGGGAGTGCTGTCGGCCGTTGTTGAAATTTTTCTTCTACAACTTTCTGATTTTTTGCACCATACGTGAATTTGCATTGTAAGAAAAAATTGCTACAATTTGTTCTGCTGTTTTCCATCATAAATCGGAGAACCTATCTCCGGCGATGACGGGATCTTCGAGGTGGCGCCTCTCGTGCTGCGAACCGGCACCCGCCGCCGACGACACCATCCCCAAGGAATAGCGGCGCTGCTCCATGTGTTTGCTCCGTGCGGCGGCATTGCTACAAGGGACGGCTGGTGTTGCTACCATGGCACGGCGGCGTTCCTTTCGGAGGCCACCGGCGTCGATGTGGTGGTGCTACAACCGGCGTCGAGTTTTGCTACGCACGGCGTAGGGATTTGTTACAAGCGGCTGGCGGCGGTGCTACGTGCGGCATTGGATTTTGCATCGATAGTAGAACAACACGAAATTTTGCTACCAAAGTTTTGTTATTTTTGCTACAGTAACACGAAATTTTGCTACAAAAGGTTTGTTTTTTGCTATAATAGTATAATTTATTTGCTACATGGTCTCCGGCGATGTATCTGGCGAAGTCGTTTTTGCTACATCAGCACAACTTATTTTTGCTACAACGGTTTTGTCGTTTTGCTAACAACGTGTCCGATGTTGCTACCGATGGCGCACGACAATCCTACCGACGATGTTACCGAAGTGCGGTGTTGCTACCGACGACACGTGGAGATACTACCGATGGCCCGCGTCGTTGCTACTGACGAGCCGACCATGCTACCGACGGTATCGGGCAATGCTACGAGCGGATGCTACCGACGAGCCGGCGATGCTACCGACAACGCATGTCATTGCTACCAACGAGCCGGCGATGTTACCGAGATGCGCGCGACTTTGCTACCGACGGAACGTAGCGATGTTACTGACAGCTGATACGTCTCAAACGTATCTATAATTTCTGATGTTCCATGTTGATATTATACCAATTGTTAAATGTTTTTATATACACTTCATAGCATTTTTATGCATTTTCTGGGACTAACCTATTAACAAGATGCCACATTGCCAGTTCCTGTTTTCTGCTGTTTTTGTATTCCAGAAAAGCTGTTCCGTAAATATTCTCGGAATTGGACGAAACTTGGACAGAACCTTCTATTTTCCCGACACGTACACGGAGTCCAAAGGAGAGACGGAGGCGACCGAGGAGGCAGCCACGCCAGGGGCCGGCGCGGCCCCACCTCCTACCACGCCAGGGGGTGGTGTGACCCCCTCGGATGCCTCCAGACGCCGCCCTTTCGCCTATATAATGGCTTCGTCCAGAAAACCCTAAATATCCGAGCCTCCATCCACGAAAAGTTCCGTAGCCGCCGCCGTCGTCAACCCTAGTTCGGGAGGGTTCTGAAACTCTTCCCGGCACACTGCCGGAGAGGGGAATCATCACCGGAGGGCTCTACATTACCATACCTGACTCCGGAGTGATGCGTGAGTAGTTCATCCTTGGATTACGGTTCCATAGCAGTAGCTAGATGGTTGTCTCTCCTCCTTGTGCTATCATGTTTAGATCTTGTGAGCTGCCTATCATGATCAAGATCATCTTATTGTAATGCTACATGTTGTGTTTGCTAGTATCTGATGTCTACGCACGCTTCTATTCTTGTAGACAGTGTTGGGCCTCCAAGTGCAGAGGTTTGTAGAACAGCAGCAAGTTTACCTCAAGTGAATCACCCAAGGTTTATCGAACTCAGGGAGGTAGAGGTCAAAGATATCCCTCTCAAGTAACCCTGCAATTAAGATACAAGAAGTCTCTTGTGTCCCCAACACACCCAATACACTTGTCAGGTGTATAGGTGCACTAGTTCGGCGAAGAGATAGTGAAATACAAGTAATATGGATGATTATAAGTGGTAATTGCAATCGGAAATAAAAATGGCAGCAAGCAAACATGTAGCAGAACTGGTTGTAAACGGTGTTTCAATGCTTAGAAACAAGGCCTAGGGATCATACATTCACTAGTGGACACTCTCAACAATAATAATATAATTGAATACATAGATATTTCCTCTTCACTATGCTACTCTGAGTTATTCTCTCGTTGGATAACGAACACCAATCCACTGCGTAGGGCTATAAAAGCACACCTTAAAGTCGCATTCCACATCTAGGGAACACCACACTGTCAACTTGAGCGCCCTAAATAGTACTAGACAAACACCGCAATTTCATAGATACATCCAACGCAAATAATAACTCATGATAAGTATTCCTGTTATCTTTAGCCTAAGAGCCACACATGGGGCGCACACTGTCAACTTCGCACCGTGGGACAAAGGTGACTCCGGAGATTACATTAATAAAACCACTTGAGTAGCATATAAGATAATGAAGAGTACATCTATGGATTCAACTAGATTACAAAGCTCATGATCACATAAAGATCACACCATGGGAGAGAGAGATAAACCACATAGCTACCGGTAGAGCCCTCAGCCTCGGGGAGAACTACTCCCTCCTCATCATGGGAGGCAGCAACGACGATGATGGAGGCGGTGGCGTCGATGGAGATGGCTCCGGGGGCAATTCCCCGTCCCGGCAAGGTGCCGAAACAGAGACTTCTGTCCCCCGAATTAGGGTTTCGGATGGCGGCGGAGCTCTGGAACTTTTCTGGGAAATCGTCGATTCTTTTAGGGTTTTCGGGGTAGGAGCAATATATAGGCCAAAGGGCGTCGCGAGGCGGTGCACGAGGGATGACACCACCCCTGGGGCGGCAGATCCCTGGCCGCGCCGAGCCCACGTGTGGGGCCCTCGTGGCTCCACTTCGTCTCCCTTCGGACTCCAGGTGTCTTCTGATAAAATAGGGGCCTCCGTAAATTTTCGTCCAATTCCGAGAATATTTCCAGACTAGCTTTTCTGGAATACAAAAACAGCAGAAAACAGGAACTGGCGCTTCGGCATCTTGTTAATAGGTTAGTCCCAGAAAATGCATAATAATGGTATGAAGTGTATGTAAAACATGTAGCAATTGGTATAAAACAAGCATGGAACATCAAAAATTATAGATACGTTTGAGACGTATCAGCATCCCCAAGCTTAGTTCCTGCTCGTCCTCGAGTAGGTAAACGATAAAAACAAAATAATTTTTGAGGTGACATGCTACCATCATAATCTTGATCATATAATATTGTAAGGCACATGTAAATGAATGAAGTGATCCAAGTCAATGGTCTATAGTTTGCTACCAAATAGATAATGAGTAAACAATGAATCACACAAGCTAAACGTTTTCATGAATAGTACTTTCGAGACAAGCATCAAACAGTTTTGCATAAGAGTTAACTCATAAAGCAATAGTTTCTAATAAAAGGTATTTAATCAACACAAAGGAAGAATTAAGTTTCAGCATTTGCTTCAACTTTCAACATATTTATCTCATGGATATCGTCAACACAAAGTAGTATAACAAGTCCAATACGTAGCATATAACGCATGTTGTAACAAAGTTGACACTAGTGTTTGCTTGTGGAAGACAGAAAGAATAGGAAAACTGACTCAACATAAAAGTAAAAGAAAGGCCCTTCGCAGAGGGAAGCAGGGATTAATCATGTGCTAGAGCTTTTAGGTTTTGAAAAACATATAGAGATTGCATAAAATATTTGACACTCCTCCCAACCTTGCTAACACAAGCCATGGCTAACCGAATCCTCGGGTGCCTTCCATCAATCACATACCATGGAGGAGTATCTAGTTTTGAGAGGTGTTTGTTAATTGTCAACGAATGGTAGCGGGTGAGAACAGTATCCTCCCTGTCAAACAGACTTTTAAGAGCGGCTCCCATGAAGGACGTTATTTCTACCAGCAAGGCAGATCATCCCTCTTTCTCTTTGGTTTACACACGCAGGTATTTCACTGTTTGTCATTGCTTACTGATGAATCAGGGCAAAAGTGTGAAGAGAATTAATTGGTTAAAGTTGTAATTAATTGGGACTGGGCACCCCGTTGCCAGCTCTTTTTGCAAATTATTGGATAAGCGGATGTATATGCCACTAGTCCAGGTGTAAAAGTCCATTTGAGAAGTCGAATAAAGAATAACCACACTAATTCCTCATGAGCTAGTAAACATTGACACAAAAAGGAATAATAACATTTTGAATAATTTAAAGGTAGCACATGAAAAATTTACTTGGAGTGGCAAGGAAATACCACATATAGGTAGTTATGGTGGACACAAATGGCATGGATTTTGGCTCAAGGATTTGGATGCACGAGAAGCATTCCCTCTCAGTACAGAGTTTAGGCTAGCAAGGTTTATGTAAGCAAACAAGAATATCAACCCGTACACCAAGTTTTATATGACAAACATATTGCAAACGTTATAAGACTTCATACCGTCTTCCTTGTTAACCAAACTCTGTTATTAGAAAATATCTAGACCTTAGAGATACCACCGATGCAAACCAAATTTTCAACAAGCTTTACGGTAGTTCTTCACTAATAGGCTTAACTCATGTGATGCACAAATTTAATCATGATCTACTTGTTAACTCAAAACAATTGACAAGCATCAAGTTATCCAAGTTAGTGATCTACAAGATTATGCAAGTTTTTCCTTATACCAATTACCACATGCAACATTTTCTGAACCAACCAAACACCAATCAATTCATTTCAACAACTCTCCAAACAGATATAAGTGAAGCAAGAGAGTACTTTCTACAAAATAAAGCTAATAGCTCTGACAAGAGATACATGAAAACAAGAGCTAAAAGCTGAACAGCGCTAGATATGAATACTCAACAAATATAAGTGAAAATATGAGTATTCATGAAAAAGCGGAGCGTGTCTCTCTCCCACACAAGAATGCTAGGATCCAATTTATTCAGAAAATAAAATAACAATGCGAAAATAAAAGCACACAGACGCTCCAATTAAAGTACATAAGATGTGGAAGAATTAAAATATAGTTTCACTAGAGATGACCTGATAAGTTGTTGATGAAGAAGGGGATGCCTTGGGCATCCCCAAGCTTGGATGCTTGAGTCTTCTTGAAATATGCTTGGGTGACCCACAGGGGCATCCCCAAGCTTAGGCTTTTCACTCTTCTTGATCACATCATATCATCCTTCTCGCTTGATCCTTGAAAACTTCCGCCACACCAAACTCAAAGTAATCATCATTAGAAGGTTAGTGCATAATCAAAAATTCTCATATTCTACAGTGACACAAACATTACCAATACTTCTGGACATTAGCTACAGCCACTGATATTTTATGGAGCAAAGAAATCCAATCAAACATAGTAAAAGAGACAATGCAAAATAAAAGACAGAATCTGTCAAAACAGAACAGTCCGTAAGGACGAATTTTTTCGAGGCACTTAATTTGCTCAGATCGAGAAACTCAAAACTAGTGAAAGTTGCGTACATATCTGAGGATCCCGCATGAATTGTTTCAGAATTTTTCAATTTTTCTGGAGTGAATAAAGCTCAAAACCGTGGACAGCAAAAATCTGTCCCTGTGCAGAAATCCAAATCTAGCATCAACTTTCTACTAGAGACTTTACTTGGCACAACAATGCAATAAAATAAAGATACAAATGAGTTGTTACAGAAGTAAACAAGCTCCTTGACTCAAATAAAAGAAAATTGCAGAAGATAAAAATAACATGGGTTGTCTCCCACAAGCGCTTTTCTTTAAAGCCTTTTAGCTAGGCATGATAATTTTGATGATGCTCTCAAATGTATAAGATTTGAATATGAAAGAGCATCGAGAAGCAAATATCAAACACATTTAAGTCTAACCCACTTCCTATACAAAGGAATCTTGTAAGAAAAATAAATCAATAAAGCACAAAGTGACTAGCATAGGAAGGCAAAACAAGTGGAGCTTCAAAAATTTCAACATAAAGAGAGAAGACTTAATATTATTGAGATATATGAAACCGTGTATCCCTCTCTCATAAGGACCAGTAGGTCTTAAAGTACCCAGCAAATAAAAGCAAATCAAGAGAAAGCTCAAAATCTTCATCATAAAGAGAAGAAATTTAGTAACATGAAGATTTCTATAACCATACTTTCCTCTCTCAAAATAATTTTCAGTGGCATCATGAATAAACTCAACAATATAGCTATCACATAAAGCATTCTTATCATGATCCACATGCATAAAAGTATCATTACTCTCCACATAAGCATAATTAATTATATTAGTAATAGTGGGAGTAAAACTATCACAGGCATCATTGTAATCATCATAAATTGCAGGCATAGTATAATCATAATAAACTTTATCCTCCATAGTAGGTGGCACCAAAATACCACTATCATTATAATCATCATAAATTGGAGGCAAAGTATCATCAAAGAAAATTTTCTCCTCAAAACTTGGGGGACTAAAAATATCATATTCATCAAAACCAGCTTCCCCAAGCTTAGACTTTTCCATAGCATTAGCAATAATGGTGTTCAAAGAATTCATGCTAATAAAATTGCTACCACTATTATGCAAACAAATTTCCATAGGTTTTTTTATTTTCTCTTCAAAAGCATCATGTCCTAACTCAAGATAAATTTCATAGAGCTCTCTAATTTTTTTGTTGTTTTCCATTAAGCCTAACTAGTGAAATAAAAACAAGAAACAAAAAGATATAATTGCATATTCTAAAGGAAATACCTTCGAGCACTCACACGTCAGCAACAGTGCTAGAAAATAGCTAAGTAGCTGGAGGATGTGAGTACCTTTTACCTTACCTCCCCGGCAACGGCGCCAGAAAATAGCTTGATGTCTACGCACGGTTCTATTCTTGTAGACAGTGTTGGGCCTCCAAGTGCAGAGGTTTGTAGAACAGCAGCAAGTTTCCCTCAAGTGAATCACCAAAGGTTTATCGAACTCAGGAAGGTAGAGGTCAAAGATATCCCTCTCAAGCAACTCTGTAATTAAAATACAAGAAATCTCTTGTGTCCCCAACACACCCAATACACTTGTCAGGTGTATAGGTGCACTAGTTCGGCGAATAGATAGTGAAATACAAGTAATATGGATGATTATAAGTGGTAATTGCAATCTAAAATAAAAATGGCAGCAAGCAAACATGTAGCAGAACTGGTTGTAAACGGTGTTTCAATGCTTAGAAATAAGGCCTAGGGATCATACTTTCACTAGTGGACACTCTCAACAATAATAATATAATTGAATACATAGATATTTCCTCTTCACTATGCTACTCTGAGTTATTCTCTCGTTGGATAACGAACACCAATCCACTGCGTAGGGCTATAAAAGCACACCTTAAAGTCGCATTCCATATCTAGGGAACCCCACACTGTCAACTTGAGCGCCCTAAATAGTACTAGACAAACACCGCAATTTCATAGAGACATCCAACGCAAATAATAACTCATGATAAGTATTCCTGTTATCTTTAGCCTAAGAGCCACACACGGGGCGCACACTGTCAACTTCGCACCGTAGGACAAAGGTGACTCCGGAGATTACATTAATAAAACCACTTGAGTAGCATATAAGATAATGAAGAGTACATCTATGGATTCAACTAGATTACAAAGCTCATGATCACATAAAGATCACACCATGGGAGAGAGTGATAAACCACATAGCTACCGGTAGAGCCCTCAGCCTCGGGGAGAACTACTCCCTCCTCATCATGGGAGGCAGCAACGACGATGATGGAGGCGGTGGCGTCGATGGAGATGGCTCCGGGGGCAATTCCCCGTCCCGGCAAGGTGCCGAAACAGAGACTTATGTCCCCCGAATTAGGGTTTCGGATGGCGGCGGAGCTCTGGAACTTTTCTGGAGAAATCTTCGATTCTTTTAGGGTTTTCGGGGTAGGAGCAATATATAGGCCAAAGGGCGTCGCGAGGCGGTGCACGAGGTGACGACACCACCCCTGGGCGCCGGCAGATCCCTGGCCGCGCCAAGCCCACGTGTGGGGCCCTCGTGGCTCCACTTCGTCTCCCTTCGGACTCCAGGTGTCTTCTGATAAAATAGGGGCCTCCGTAAATTTTCGTCCAATTCCGAGAATATTTCCAGACTAGCTTTTTCTGGAATACAAAAACAGCAGAAAACAGGAACTGGCGCTTCGGCATCTTGTTAATAGGTTAGTCCCAGAAAATGCATAATAATAGTATGAAGCGTACGTAAAACATGTAGCAATTGGTATAAAACAAACATGGAACATCAAAAATTATAGATACGTTTGAGACGTATCAGTATCCGATGAATATTGATACTATGATCAAGTTGATTATCAATCTATCTTATATGTTATTTATGATCTTGCATGCTTTCCGTTACTAGTAGATGTTTTGGCCAAGTAGATGCTTGTAACTCTAAGAGGGAGTATTTATGCTAGATAGTGGGTTCATACCTCCGGTAATCTGGGCGAGTGACAACAACGTCTAAGGTTGTGGATGTGCTGTTGCCACTAGGGGTAAAACAACAATGCTTTGTCTAAGGATAATTGTATTGTTTACATTATGCACATTACTTAATGCAATAATCTGTTGCTTGCAACTTAATACCAACGGGGAACACGGATGTCAACCTGAAGTTGGATTATTAGTCATAGATGTTGTTGGATAACGGTCTATGTATCTTGTTGTAATGCCCAATTGAATATCATAGTAGTCATCTTGTCATATATATATATGCATTGTCATGCGCTCTCTATTCATCAATTGTCCAGCTGTAATTTGTTTACCCAGCATGTTAGTTATCTTTTATGGAGAGACACCACTAGTGAACTGTGGACCCCGGTCCATTCTTTTACACTGATAATACAACCAACTGCAATCATTGTTCCTTTTCATTCTATACAATTAAACACTATTTTCCACACCATACGTTTAATCCTTTGTTTACAGCAAGCCGGTGAGATTGACAACCTCACTGTTTCGTTGGGACAAATTAGTTTGATTGTGTTGTGTGCTGGTTGCACGTTGGTGATCGAGTAAACGGCGCCACCAACAACCTTCAGAGGTGCCTTTTACTCCTACTGGATCTGACAACCTTGGTATCTTACTGAGGAAAAACTTGCTGTTGCACTGCTTCATACCTTCCTCTTGGGGTCTCCCAACGAACGTGTGCTTTCACGTCATCAACAGCGCGCGGTTTGCTCCATAAAAGCATCTAGGATAGTGCGAGTTGGCGATGCTACGAATAAAACTTTTTTCTCCATAGAAGCATTTGCTACGAGCAAAACAAAAAAATTGCTACGAATGAAACTTTTTGCTCCATAGAAGCATTATATGCGATTTGAGAGAAAATTGAACTTTTTGCTACAATAGTACAAAATTCTTGTTACAAACAACCCGTTTTTTGTTTCGCAAAAACATTTACGAGATTTTTGGTGAAAACTGGACATTTTGCTACAATAGCACAAAATTCTTATTACACGCGAACCGTTTTTGCTTCAATGAACCATTTGCGGGTGATTTTTGGTTGAAATTGGATTTTTGCTGCAATAGCACAAACTTCTTATTACGTTCAAACCGTTTTTGCTTCAGTCGCGATTTGGTGGGATTTGAGTCCAGGGAGGTGGACACGTGTCGTGAAGGGGACCCGGGGGATTTTTCCCCAGATCCCCCGGGGGACGCCTAGCGCTGTCCTTTCTCGACCCAAACAAATTTTAATACTACCCTCTCTTCGTAAATGTAAAATGTTTTACTAGCTATTTTACATATTGATTAGATACGGACTAAAATGAATATGCACATAAAAACGTGTCTACATACATATAGATACGTGTGAGTAAAAAAAGAGTTAAACACCTTAGGAATGGAGCGAGTACAATTTAGGAGGACATAAAGAAATTAAGGATCTTCTTGGGAGAAATGTTTTGGCTCCCGCACCCTTTTTCTAATTTAAAATACAATCTCCAAATTATAATAAGTGTTGTGGTTTTGGAATAAGCATCAATTCAAAACTGCAACATTTATTTTGATCGGATGTACTTTGAAATGTCAAAAAAGTTATAAAGAAATGTTTCCACATATATCTTAACATACTATGTGTTCACAAAGTCGTTTCACGAAAAACGGTATTCTTTGTGTCATGTGTAAAAAGACAAAATTTGGTACTAAATTAAGACATTTCAGGAGATATTTTTTTGTCTTTTTACGCAGTCCACAAAAAAGTGTTGGCTTTCCATGGAACAACTTTATAAACACACAAAATGTGAATATGTATCCACAATTTTTTTTGTATTTTTTTGACATTCCGAAATATGTTTTCTAAATTCCGGGTTCATATGCACTCGGAAGCGGGAGTGGATTTTACTCTTCTTAGCATGTACTTCTTCTGTTCCTAAATGTAAGCCTTTTTAGCATTTTCTGCCTCAATGCTCCTAGACATGTTTCAGTGCAAGATTCATGTGAATCTTGCACTAAAACATGTCTAGGAGCATGTGGGACACAAAATGCTAAAAAAATTACATTTAGAAATGGAGGGGTATCAATTAATTAACTCAAAATGCCCAAATATACAACAGTAATGTACAGTCAAAAAATTCAAAAAAAAAAGTACAGTCAGATCATTGATTCCCTTTTGTTGTTTGATATCTATAAAACGTTGGGATTCACGTTAAGCAAGATGGAGGGAAAACCGAGCATATCCTTTTTCTTGTGGTGTACTCCCTCCGTTCCTATGAACAGGGCGTAAATTTGTGGGTTCGTGGATTAAGGCAAAAGCAGCGATGGTAGATCCTTCCGTGTATACCCCTATTAATTCTCTCTTGCATGCACGGGCAGGATTCTCTCTCATCCCCGCATGCGCCATGCAAGGCCAGTAGCAGCGATTCTTTTCCAGATTTCTCTCCACTCTCCCGCATGCGCCATGCATGTCCAATAGGAGTGACTCATTTACTGCTGCCCTCCCGATTGTTTAAGTGGATTTACACGGCAGTTTTGAGAGAAAGAAGGTAAACCACACCCTGCGCCTTACATAGTGGGAAATTTTGAAAAAAATTATAAGCCTTAAGCAACGGAACGGAGGGAGTACTCACTATGTAGGAGATCATCCAAGAGGTTGAGTGGCCGGTGCCTGGAGATTTTGAGTGGGACATTCAGTGCATAGAGGGCGATTCTTTACGTGTTGTCTACCCTATAAAATTAGATTTGGCTAGATTGAAAGGATTGGAATGATTCGAGTGGAAGGGGGACCAATTACTATTCACTTCTGAAGATGATGCATCGCAAGTTATTGACAAGTTTGATCTTCTCGATTGCCTCCAAAAAGTTGAGGCGTGATTATTTAGCTATTTTTGTGTTTGGGTGGATGATCGGTAAACCAAGAAAGTGGATATGGCTTTCACTCGCGAGCACGATACAGTCTATCTTCTTATTGTTGGCATACTTGTGCTGCTACCCAGTAAATTTTTTGTTGGGATTCACAGCATAAAAAACAAAAAAAATTCTACGAGATGCGAACGCACAGCCAAGATCTAGTCTAGAAAAATGCTTGTAACGAGAGAGAGTAGTTTTCCATACCTTGAAGAACATGAGCGGAAACGTTTTACAAACGTGGTTGGTGTAGTCGTCGCCGATTCCCGCAGCTAGGCGATACCTCCCTGCCGCGAGAATATCTCCTCGCTGTCGAAGGCGACTCCCGCCCGTAGACCGCACCGGGTCCCGAGTCGGAGCACGACTCCCGTCGAAGCCGACTCCCACGTTGATGCCGACTCCCACTTACAACAGCTCACATGATCAAGTGTAGAAAGCACAACACCTTCGAGGTATCCACGTGTGCCGGAGGTAGCGTCTCCGTGCGCATCACGATGCTCCAGTTCGCTGACGGCACGGGAACGAGATTGTACTAGATGAGGTCTCTGGGATGTTCTCCAGATCTGTATCTAACAGAGTTAGAAATCCTGGCAGCACCTCCACGAGAGTATGGATGTTGTGGCTAAGGAGGGCTATCTAAGTGAACTCATCACTTGGTGCGAATGGATAAGCAACCAACTTCCAACCTTATCACTTGGCTGTGCCAAGGGGGTATATATGGGGCCAAGGATCCTTGCCTTGCAAGATACCTTCAGCGCCACATGGCGTGTGTCTGTACAAATGTCGGGTGCGAATCCTAACAAGGCAACACATGTCCATTCTTTTGACACTTTTAAAGTGCATTGTCTCATAACGCAACACATGTCATGGGCCATGCCACATAACCTCGTGGCATGCCACCTATGGCTGCCACCTCACTATCCAGAGCCTTCCACAAGGTTCCAGATATTTCCACAATGTTCTAGACTCTTCTAGAACATTCCATATTACACTGGATTATTCTGGACACCTCCAGAGTCGTCTGTGTCACCCCGAAACTATTACGAGATCACCCAAACTGAAAGTGCATGTGCCCTCATGTGTGGTTTTGGTAATTAATGACAATCTCTATGGACTAATGTTTTTATTGAGATATCCTTTTAGATCTTGTCCATGGGAAAAGTTTGGAGTTCATGTGTTGGACTCTAGAATATTATATGATGACCAAGGTTCTATCCAAGGGTTATATGAAGAATGGTCATCTAGAATTGAGCTTATTGCAAGCATGGCTTGAAAAAGAAGGTTGAGTGAACATTCATGTTTATCTCCAAGCCATCATATACATCAAAAGAAGAAGATGAAGTGCAAGTGGATACATGAAGACGAAGCTTAGCAAGGCTCTCCCATAATGGAGTATGGGGGAGTATTTGGAGAAGTCTTCATCAAGCATGTGCTGCCAAGCACAATCAAGAAAGGTGTTCCAACTCAGTGGTGGAGGACCCCTTCGGGCAAGGTAGGGCGGCCACCCTACCTTAATTTTTTCCAAAAACCAAGTATGTGTTCGCATCTCACGCGTCGGCAGCAGATCCAGTTCGTTAGGTTCGTCCGTGGTCAGTTTTTCTTTTTCCCGAGCGTTCATTTGGAGAAGAAGGGAAGAGGTAGGCTGGCTAATGGGCTTTGTTTGGGCCGACTTGGAGCAGCGCTGGTGGCCTGGTGCATCTAGACGTACTGGTACTTGCCTAAAAATACATCTTATTAGCTAGTGGAGCTACATATGGGGCACGAAATAGAGGTTGGGGAGTGGTTAGAGTTCAGTTATGCGACTGTGTCAAATAAATTTTTTCGATTTCATTATGTTTTCTTTCCAACCAATGTGTATTTTTACCCCTTGTGTATTTTACCACTGTTTTAAGGTCATATACTACGGGAATGTTGAGAGGATCATTATACGTTATAGTTCGCCCGACCTTAAATTTTATCCGTCCTCCGCCACTGTTCCAACTTGAGGGAGTCACGATCATCATCATCTAGCTCAAGTGGAATGCGCAAGACAAAGGTATGATCTTGATAGGTTTCTATTTTACCGGTCTCATGTTGTTAGTTCGGAGACCGGGTTATAGGAACGTTAGTCGTACTATCAAGAGGGGCTCGCAAGTGAGTAACTTGATCGCATCTTTGTGCAGAGCTCAAACCTTTGCATACTGGGCAACATCATCTTTCTTGGTTCTTATTTGGCCTTTCTCCTTGTTGGGTTTTGGTGCGTCTCGTGATCTTCATGACAAGCCCAAATTCTTCGAAAACGGATTTTGTATGGAAAACTTATTGCGTTTTCGTGTTGGAAATATTATCGGTTTATCCTTGAGTAAAGTTCCACACCTTCTCATGTGTGGTAACTTAACTCTATTTATGGTTCTTAATATTTCCAACAAAATTGGTTTCACCTGATTTGGAATTCGAACGAAAAAGTTATTCCATTTTTCGTTTTGTTGTTTCTGTCAGTTTTTAGAAAACCGGATATTCCGGTTTTGCTTTGGATCGGAATATCCGGACCCCAGGGTTGCTCGTGAAAATCGGCTAAGGACTTTTAGCAACCCTGCTTTGCAACTTTCTGTTGGTCACTGGAGATTTGCTTTCGGATATTTTGAAGCTACCGAAATATCCGGTCCTGAAGAAGAATCGTGGAAATTCTGCTAAGAACCAGAACGCGCAGATGTTGAAACCTTCTGTTGGTCGTCGGATATTTCCAACCGGATATTTCCAGAAGGACCGGAATATCCGGTTGACCGGAATATCCGGTCATGACTTGACCCGGAATATCCGGTCCTCTGCTGCAACGGATCTATTTCGAGAGGGGCCATAAATACCTTTCTCCTTCTTCCTCCTGCAGTGAGCATCTTTTTCTCTCTCTCCCACCATTGTTGACCTTGGAAAGCTTGCCCCTCTCTCAGTTCATCCCATGATTCTTGCATATCTTTGAGGGAAAAGAAAGAGGAGATCTAGATCTACATTTCCACCAATCCATCCCTCCTCTAAGTGAAGGGAACCTAGTAGATCTAGATCTTGGAGTTTCATTTGTTGAGTTATTCTTTGTTCTTCCTCCCTTCTCCCTCCATAAGCATTAGTTGCTTTTGGTGGGATTTGAGAGTGAAAGATTTGAGCACTTGTGCTCTTGCCATTGCATTTGGTGCATCGGTTTACTCTCTCCACGAGGATTCGTGAAAGTGAAGGTTGTGAGCTTGTTACTCTTGGGTTTTTGGACCCTAGATGGCTTGTTGGTGTTTTCGGAGCCCCCAATCCAGTTGTGGGTTGTGCCCCAAGATTGTTGTAAAGGTTCCGGATTCCGCCTTGAAGGATTCCGATAGTGGAAGGTGAACCAAGCCCTTGGGCAAGGTTCGTTGGAGAATAGGGTGAGGCCAGTTGTGGCGTTTGAGCTTTGAAAGCTCACACCCCTCCAACGAGACGTACTCCCCTAAAAAGGAGGAACTCAGGAATACATCATCGTCTCCGCGTGCCTCGGTTATTTCTATACCCGAGCTCTTTACTTATGCACTTTACATTGTGATAACCTTCGTGCTTAAAGTCTATATCTTCCTATCACCTTGTTACTTGTCTTGCTTAGCATAAGTTTTTGGTACATATAAGTGAGCCTAGTATATTCAGTTTGTTTGCTTGTTAATTTAAACACCTAGTCTTATTCCGCAATTATCAAGTCTAAAACGGAAAAGTTTTAATCGCCTATTCAAACCCCCTCTAGGCGACATCCTTGTCCTTTAATAAACCACTTTTGGGAGTCGTCCTCTCATATAGTTTAATCACAAACACGTTCTACTAGAACACTACTCACTAGTAGGAAAACGGCAACCGCTGGCGGGCGGAAATCGCCTACCGCTGGCGAACAGGCGCCCGCCAGCGGTACATACGCCAGTGGTAATAGTTACCGCTGGCGGGCGGGCCATCCGCCAGCGGTAAGGGTTGTTATTGCTGGCGGGCATAATTTGCACATGCCAGCGGTAAGGGTTGTTACCGCTGGCGGGCATGGCGTCCGCCATCGGTAACTTATTAGGAATTAAAAAAATAGAACCTTTTATTTGCAGAAAGAACCCTAGATCTATTAGCAGTAGATGAAGTTACAAACACCCTCAGAAAACAAAAAAAATGCAATTCGGTCCCTACGTACAAAATTCCCCACCCTCACGCCGCCGTCGCCCAGCTCGCCGGCGACCGGGCTGGCCACGCTCCGCGGCACCCCGCGCATCCGCCCGGCGTCTTCGTCCTCGACCTTCTGCCTTGGCGCGCGCGGAGGAACGCAGCGAGGACGGCCTCGTCATCGGGGACGGTCGCGAGGGCCACGCGCTGGACGTCGGCCAGGTCGCGAAGGCGTTGGAGCTGAGGTCGAGCGACTGGAGGAGGCCGCGGCCGAGCTTGCCGGAGATGCCGAAGCCGGCGAGGTTGAGCCCCGAGACATCGCCGGTGCTATCCGCGCCTCCCGTCAGCTCCTTACGCATCGGGCGCGCAACAACTCCCCATCATGGCTGGTGCTATCCGGCTCCCTCGACCGGGAGTAGCCCTCCATGGCGGCTAGGAGCAGACGCCCAGCCGGAGGAGGTGCTGACCTTGGAGGTCGTGGATGCGTCGATCTCCCCGTCCATGGTGGCGACCTTGGAGGCGGCGACGAGCAGCGACGCGAGCAGCAGTCCGGCAGCGGCGACGTCCTAGGATGGGGAGCGGCGGCCGGCGGGCCAGGTGAGGAGGTGGGGAGTGGGGCTGGAGGCGGGGCAGGGGAGGAGGCGCTAGGGGAGCGGCCGGGTGTTGGCGGCCGGGCGACGGCGGTGGACGGATCGATCCTAGCTAGCTAGCTAGCTCTCGATCCAATCGATCGATCCCTACAGGAGTGCAGGTCAACGTTCGTATACTAGCACACAATTAGGACTGCATGTGCATCGATCCAACGGCTCACAATCTCCCAAAGAAAACACACAATCCGTGGGAACCATGATACTCGCTTCTGATTGGCTCTGCTCGCAGTGTGGACTTGATTCACAAAAAAAGTAATTTTTGACATTTAAAAAATGATTTAAAAGTGATAGTTTGCTCGCAGTGATATAACCACTACTTGTGTACCTTAAAATGATTTTCGTAAAATTTTCAGAGCAAACTATCACACACTTGTAGTTCAAATTTTAATTACTTTCGAAAAATCGACATAAAGTCGTTTAGATAGGCGAAATTAGGTAGAAACTGAGAAAATTACTAATATTTTTGTATTATCCATCAAATATGGTCTACTTTGTGTGGACATTGGATGGGTGCCATTTTGCACCATATTTGTTGTACTTGCTTCACAAAAAAAGTCATTTTTGACATTTAAAAAATAAAAAATTATATTTATAAAAATAATTTGAAAAAACTCAGTTCTGCAACATTGTTTGCCATACCAAGGTACACCTATATGTCAAATATGGGCACATTATCACAAACTATGCCACAATATTTCATTTTTTGAGTATTTTTCACTTTATTTGTTTTTTTTTTGAAAAAATGGTCAAAATGGCTTCCCAGGTTACCGCTGGCGGGCAAAAATAGTGCCCGCCAACGGTACTATAGTTACCGCTGGCGGACGTTTTGGCGTGCCCGCCAGCGGTAGTTTGCTCAGCGGTAGTTTGCTCGTTTCTGAGCAAACTACCGCTAGCGGGCACGCCAAAACGTCCGCCAGCGGTAATTATAGTACCGCTGGCGAACAAGGAGGCCGTCCGCCAGCGGTAGTTAGCCCCGCGTGCACGGTTCTGCCTGAAACTACCGCTGGCGTACACTATCGGCCGCCCGCCAGCGGTAAGCCTCGTACCGCTGGCGGGCACTGTAAACCGCCCAGGGCCGTCCGCCAACGGTAGCGTGGTGGCTATAAGCACATTCCTACTAGTGACTCCATTAACCGTGTGACCCTACGGGTTCGATATAATGCAAACATGCACCGGAACCATTCCGGCCAATAACGAACAGCGGGGTTTGGAGACCCATGAGCTCTCCCACATTATACACAAAGATCCTTATCGTGTGAAACGCAATGTCGTGTACTGACTCAATCCGCATTCCATCCCCTTTATCTCACGATATTTTACTTACCCGAGACTTGATCGCTGGTATCTCCATACCTTGATCAATCTCGTTTCCAGTAAGTATTCTTTACTCATTCCGTAATACAACATCCTTTGTGACTAACTCTTTTGCCACGTGCTTGCAAGCGATACTGAATGTGTGTTAGCGAGTGGGCCCAGAGTATATCTCTACATTATATGGAGGGACAAATCCCAGTCTTGAAATACATAACCCAACAAGTACTTTCCGATGAACCTATAAGACACCTTTATAATCACCCAGTTACGAAGTGACATTTGATATCCCCAAGGTTACTTCCGGTACCAGGGAGTTACATAATCTCATGGTTCAAGAAACAGAACACTTGAGAATATAATTTAGCTCTGTCCATCACATCATTCTCCAATAACATGACCCGTTGTTAATTTGACAACTCATTGTCCATGGTTAGGAAACCGTAACCATCAATTAATCAACGAGCTAGTCTAGTAGATGCTTACTGGGGACACTGGATTGTTTATGAAAGCACACATGTATTATATTTCTGGTTAATACAATTATAGCATGGAGTATAAACATTTATCATGAACATGGGAAATATGATAATAACATGCATATTTTCAAAACCTTTCTATCTTTTCATTTGTGTTTGTGGACTTGTATGGACTTGTTTGGCATGTTGCTTTATTTATAGAGCGGGATGAAAGCCTATTTCGAGAGCACGATACAATCTGTATACTTCTTTCGGTTCTAAACATCAAAGTTGTCCCTGCCCATACTGATCCTTTGTATGATGGGGAGGGTTGGTAGGGAGATTGAAGTAGAAGCGGATGTTCAAGATGACTTGGAGATGGCGCATTAAGGTAAAGATGTGGACTATCAAGGCCACACAGAACGGATCCTAAGCTCAAACAAGCAAAAAAAACTGCTCAGCCTCATGAGAACAATGAGCCTTCTACAAGGGTTGAGAGCAATGCATCATATTGGTTCCTTTTGGGTCGGTTACTTGGGACCCCTCTACACCGACTAATCTTGTGTCGGGCGCTGGATTGGTTCCTAGAAGGCGTGGGTATATTTATATTTTTTTTATTCGTATGACTGGATCTCATAGAATTCTTGTCTAAGGATTGTTTTCCACTACATTTCACGGAGTGGGTATGTACGTTTCTAGTTGGTGAACCAAAGAAAAATTAATACAGATAAAATCTCTTATAACTAGAGTATGCATGAAATTGCAATCACGGTTCTTATCTTTTCTACATTTTTTGAACTCTTGCCAATCAAAAGACGTTAAGTCTACGTGTCCATAGAAGCTTTAAGTCATGCATGGAGTGATTCTCGAAAAAAAAAACATGCATGGAGGGGAGGCTGAACCACAAACGGTTTCTCAGTTCTCACACTATATGGAAATGAACCTTTAAATCATGTGAAGCAGGTTTCCGGATCTCCGGACGTGTGTGTAATTAATCTTTAGACATGAAGAACATTCACCTGAATTCCATTTTTAGAAAATTACACGTAGTTGATTGGACCAAACGGGCGCACCACCAGAATGTTGAGTCGAGAATATGGAATAATGCGCATGTGACCATATATAATCTGCCAATCTGCTACTGTACAGAGCCATGTGAAGCAACAGTACACACATGCGGTCTGTCCCTTTTTGAGCAGGATATCTCCGAGTGCTCGTGAAAGAACACTTGAAAGAAGATGATAGATGATGGACGGCCACATAGACAACGCACAACACAACGACATGCAGCAAAAAGGATGTTAGTTAGGCACTAACTGTGCCTTTTCGAGCTTTCAAATCTTTTCAAAGTTAGTGGCAAGGGTGGTACGTATGTTCAAGAAAAGGACGCAAGACACGTATGTTAAAAAAAGAGATATAAGGGTACATTTTTTTTGCATGGTAATACGATTCTCATTGATAAATAAAAGACGAGATATACATAGCCATTGGGTTCTAGATAGGTTCACCACTGAATACGTACATACCTACGTATGTACGTTTGGTCCAATGTACGAATTCCAAATAATTAGAAACATCGTCAATGTTTTATGAGTACATTTCCCATTATTGCGGTAATGCCTTTTTTCTAAATGAACCTAGGTTTCACGATAACACCCTTTACTAGGCGGGCAAATCAAACGGGTATTCTCTAAAATTATGTCCGACATGGAAAATGAGCGATGAGGTGTGAGTGTGGTGGGTTTAGCCCCATCGTTCAGAGAAGTTGACGTAATTTCTTAAGTACAATTGTTGAACAAGCCGTATTGCACGGCTCATGTGATACGCACCACGATTACACGCCTGAGTTGTCCGCCTAATCAGCCGTCACATTATCCCGATATGGTGGGTCAGCTTGGGGAAAATCATAAAACAACTATAAGAAAAATATAGTAAGAATTTTCAACGACTATTTGTGTTCATGAAGCCAGAATTATATAAATTTATAATCGGGCTTAAAAAACTTAGACGCTTGGGCAAAGTGAGAACAAAACGCAAGGTCCACGATAATATTACGGACGAGATTGAAGTTGTTTGTGAGATGCCATTCATCTGCAAAAATTGATGATCCATATGGAATCTTGATCATCGTGGCGGCTAACTAGGAAGAGGCTACGAAGAGATAGCTACCTGTAATAATTTAGCATCGCAGGATAGACGGCCGATTGGATAAGCAATTACAAATCCTTGTGACAAGGATTGCGACATTTTGCCGACATAGCTGACGGCGCGAGCCAGCAGCCAAGTCGGAATGAACTGGCGTTGATTAGTTGCTCACGTACTGTTTGGGTCGGATGATAAAATAGTCGAGACGGAGACGCCGTCCCACCGCCACTTGAGCACGTCGCGTCGATCGAGCCGTAGATGGATGCGCTCTTTCGCCGGTCACTTGTGTCCAGCAGCCGCGGTCGCTTTAGCCTACCGGCGCTCGTGGTCGACTGTGGTCGTGGATGTCGCGGCACGCCGTCCAAACAAGCTTAGAGCATCTCTAGCAATCCCTCAAAATACACACTTCAGCGAACACTAGGGCTTGTTTGACAGGCTGCGCATATGCCAATCACGTTCTTTAGTTGCAAAATTCTGTTGTTTTCCATATGAGTTTCTAGGATATAGTAGCGAGTTCCTCAAAACAGTCGCCAAGCATACTTACTGAGAACGGCCGAATCGGTCGTTTATGTGGAGTTGGGTTGGGAGCTGCAAAATATAGCATCCGCTGCACTAATTCCTTGTGCACTATAGCGCAAAAGGGGCGGGAGAAATTAGGTCACCTTCCACCAAAATCCTCCCCTTATTTATATTGTCGACTCTCACCTTCCAACCGTAGACACAATTTTCCCCCATCGAGCTCTCTTCTTTGGCCGGTGAGCAGATAAGCGGCGCATTCATCCCCTGTCGTCACGACGGCAAGCGTACTACCTCCTATACGAGCTGCCCTCTTCATTCTCCACCTGTATCGAGCCCCAAGGCTACATACAATCCATCACGCCGTACATCTCTTGGTATTGTTGCTCCATGTATTTGTTGCTAGGTTCGGCATTCCTGAGCTATCTCGGCCCCACGTCACTCCTCCCTGAGCGGCACGGGCCGACATAAAAGCGAGAAAAACAAGAACTGAAATAAAGGAATATGAAACTAATAGTAGAAAACAGAAAAAAGAAAAAAATAAAAAATAAACAAAAAGAAAGAAAACTCTTACGTTTTGTTGGGCCGCGACTTATGCCGGAGGGTAGCAGCGACGCACGCTCCAAATCGCTTCAAGCGATGGATAGTAATATTGTTGTGCGCAGATTTGATCAACATCACAGACCGGCCCAGTAAGCCATCACAGCTAATCTCCACCCCTTCTTGTATCGGTTTGCTGGTCTCCCTCGCCCACTCTCTCGCAGCCGCCATCTCTAGAAGCTTCGAGGCTACCCCGACCATGGCAGCCGAAGCCAAGGCCCCGACCCTCGCCGAGGTAAACACAACCCGTAGCAACCCCTACCCTATTTCCTCTTGTACAGAGCAACTCCCGATCTGAACTTCTCGACCCGGTAGGGTAGGTAGATCCAGCGGGCGCCTCCAGATCTGTGGTTGTCTGATTTCCTGCGGTAGGAGTCTAGGGGTACTGTTCAGCGTTGAGGGTTTGGTTCGGGTAGCAGGTGTTTGTTTGTTTGTCGCGGGTTCCGAAATGAGGAGTGGTGGATTCCTCTGGTCGACAAACTGGCGAGTATAGGACCCTGTACGCGTAAATTATCAGGATTCCGAGTCGAATAATTTGTAGTTCGTGCCCCAGGTTTGGATTTGTTCAGCTAAAACTGGTAATTAGCTCGTGGATTCGAAATTGTATGCAGTTTTTTGTGTGGTTTAGTTGTTTCGGGAGCAAGTTTGGTGTGAAGTGAGCCGATTGTGTGATTCGTGCAGAGGTTTGAGTAGTGTTGTGTTTTTTAGGCTGGAAAACCTAAAACTGTTTTTAGTAAAAGGATTTGTTGCAAGTTTGTAACTAAGTAGGAATGTACACCTTTTGGTTTAATATTCTAGAAGAGCTGGAAATTTCGCAAAAGTATAATTTCATTGGTGTTTCTAGAATACTAGAATGTCCAAACACAATTAGGATATCTTTGTACATATTGGCCTTGTTCGGTTAATCCACTGCCCAAACGGATTGGGGTGGACTGGAGTGGGTTGGACGGGATTTTGACTTGTTAGGGATTTAATCCACCTCAATCCCTATCAATCCCTTTCAAATTTCAGCAAACCGAACAAGGCCATTAGATATTTCTGGAGAAGTTTCTAGGTATGTGATCTCTTATTTGCAAGGCTCAGCCTAGTTGATTGTCCTAACTCGTAAATAGGGCAAAACAAAGCCCACCAATTGGATCATTGCCGTGTGCTGTGATCCCTGTGTTAAAAGAAACTAATATCAGTACTTAAGCTTCAGAAGCTTCTATGAAAGTGTCTATTTCATAGAAATATTTCCAGAATATGCACCGTGTGTGCCCCTTGTCAAAGCTATGCACCGTGTGGGTTTTAGTTATGTGCTGTGTGATAACTTACGAATAATGTTCATGCTACATGCAGGATTTGATTCCTTTCTTTGTGTGTTCAAATCATATATCTGAACTTGACCTCCATTTGCAGGAGTATTCACTCCCACCACAAGAGGTTCCAGTGGAAAAAGCAGCCGAGGAGAAACCTGCTATTGCTACTGAGGCTGAAGCTGTCCCTGCATCAAATGATGAAGCCCCTCCAGCTGATGAGACGACACCTGCTGTAGAAGATAAGAGTGAAACATCTGTGCAAGATGATGCTGACAAGTCAGAATTAGAGGAAACCAACACTGAAGCGGAGGAAACAAGTGAGACTGCTGAGGAGGAAGAGGCTGAAGAGAAACCAGAGATTAAGGTTTGATACTATAAAAACTAATGGTTAAATAACAGTTTATGTTATAAGTGCCAACTACTGAGCATGTTTCATTATACAGATTGAGACAGCACCAGCAGATTTCCGATTCCCAACAACTAATCAATCAAGGCACTGTTTCACACGCTATGTTGAGTATCATAGGTATGACTATTGCTCTCATAGAGTTGAGGTAAGTTTGTGGTATTGCTTTACTTGCAGCCATTCCCAATAACTGTGGTTATTTAATCAGATGTGTAGCTGCAAAAGGAGATGATGCCCCTGAATGTGACAAGTTCGCAAAATACTACCGATCTCTTTGCCCTGGTGAATGGGTATGTATTTCTTGCGTTCACACTGTTCATAAAGTTCCCTTTCAGTATTATAACTAGAGATTAGCAGTGTTTTTGTGGTGTGAAACTTCCATGATTTCGCCTGGTGCGTATGCTCTTCACGTGCTGATAATTGTGGCACTCTACAGTACTGCCATTAATGTTTTTTATAGATGAATTGTGAAGAGGACAAAATCAACGTAGAGGAAATCGTTAGCTGCTCGGTTGACTGGAGAATATAGGGGATTAATAGGCTAATCGGCTAGTTAGTCAGTTAATTGGCCGATTTATCAGTTTATCGGCTACTCGGTGACCTTCTGAGCAGGGAATAATTGGCGTTAATCGGCCGATTTCTTGAACAGTGGATAAAATAAGCTTCTGCAGTGCTATATCTACAGATCTACACTTTATTAAGGATTACTATTGGTATGAAAGTAGTGTTCAACGACCTTTGATCTCCTTGTACTGCGGATACGTTAAGCTGTATATGCTAGTTCTTCCAAAAAGGATGAATTCCTTTGGATCCATTAACATGTAGTTTAGATCAAGTGTCAAATCTGTTTGCTTGGTCAAGATAGTCCAGTAGTTCTATTCCCTAGAATAATTTATCCTGCTTACTGTTGCTCACCTGCTTCTGATAATTTAGTTTATAAAACAACACTAAACTGTAAACTCCAAAGCGTGTTTTTTGGCTTTTCGCTAGTTTTTGTATAAACCTTTCTACATGAGCTAGAGAGAGAGAGAAGTGAGTTGAGACTACTACAATAATGCATTATGAGTTTCTGACCTTGTCGATATGCCATCTTTTTACTATATGCATATTGATCATCAGTTGCACATGAACACATATAAGCATGACTGAATCTGCCACTTATTAGTTGCATTACATCTGGTTGCAATGTAACACAATTTTATCAGAAAGCAATTGATCATGATCAAATTTGTAAGCCCAGTTGGATCTTGAGCATTTACCCATAAGAATAGGATTCTTTTCAATGAGTAGTTGTAGGACAACTTTGGAAAAGAGAATCTGATAAAGCTTTTCTTGCTTAGAGTCATTGCGCAAATAACATTTGGGCTCTCGAGAGTTGACCATTGACAACATTGTGTTTGATCTACAGGTTGACCGTTGGAATGAGCAACGGGAAAACGGCACCTTCCCTGGGCCTCTGTAATCTCGCGCAAAAGAACTCTGCTTCCGTAATTGACGAGGATTATGGGAGCTGGAGGGATCGTCTTTTTGGAGAGCTTTTAAAATAAATATTCTTCATTTACCTGGATGATGTCTTGTGACTCTTCCTAACGATCACTGTCCGCCTTGCTGGGGATACATGCAAGCAATACGGTTATAATTTTCATGCTACTGTTCTCTAGGATGATGAGGTTGCTCTCCTGGAGTAAATACATGTTCATGCTTTCCAATCCTCACCGTAGCTTTTTCCTTATCAATTTGGTGAGCGAGCATCCCGTTTAGAGCAGTATCCAAACCGATTTAGAACATCCGAAATTTAGTGTATCCTCTAGAGTTACTCTTAGCATCCACTTTCATGCATGCAATACAAATGTGCCGCCGGGTCAAGGTCTTCCACTGGCTTACCCAGCTCGACTGGTGTTGGACAGCCGACCGGCTCGCACGACGTGGACTACAACACCTGCCGCGCTGCCCCCTTTGTGACCAGGAGGCGGAGACGATGCGCCACCTACTGCTGGCCTGCCCGTTCTCCAAGCAAGTCTGGCATGAGACCCTGGCCTGGCTGCGGCTTTCCTGTCGGCCACCTGACAATGAGACAACGCTGAACGACTGGTGGCGAGCCGAGAGACAGAGAACGCCAAAGCCAATGCACAAGGGGCTGCAATCTGCAACCCTGCTTGTCCCCTGGATGCTCTGGAAACACCGCAACAACTGCGTTTGCGACAGAGCCCAACCATCCGTGCAAGCACTGACCGCGAAGATCAAAGACGAGGCTGCTCTATGGGCACGGGCCGGCGCGTTAGGTCTTAGGGCTATCATCCCGCAGACCTGGGATGTTCACTGATTCAATGTACTATCATGTACTCTGCCTCCTCCGAGGCCTGTAACTTTACACTCTGCCTTTTCAAATGAATAATGCAAATGTCATTTGTGTTTTCTCGAAAATACAAATGTGCCGCTACTGTCTACCTCTTCTCCAATCTCTCTCCTACCTTCTCAATTTGGCTCTCCTGCGATTTGCCACCGTCACGTCTAGATGTCTTACAAAAAATATGGATTTGGTTGTAGAGCATAACGACATGCAATAGCTCATTCCAAACATGAGCATGCGCAAAAAAGAAGAAAATTTGACAAGTAATAAAATAAAACTAAGCATTTGGTGGTATTTCTTGTATAGCAAAAACGGTCATATTGTTTGCAAAAAATACGTGATGAAAACCGTGAAAACTTCGCAGAAACCATGTGGCAAGGTCTTAAAATAATCAAAAAGTATAGCCATGTAAAAAAACAAACTCAACAATAAATAATATCCCCTCATTTCTGAATTCTAAGATGTTTTACATATTTCAATATGAACTATCTACGGAATGAAATGAGTGAGACACACTAAAACACGTATAGATATATACGATTCAGAAGAAAGTTAGACATCCTATAATTAGGAACGAAGATAATACCATTCGCTGCTTGATACTATTCATGACCAAATCTACCTTTTTTACATACTAAGACTAAACGGTTTTGACTTCTGAGCATAACTTGGAATTTTGTGAGTTCACAGAACTCCACCCTTCACGACAAACTGTATTTTCTTTGAGATCTTTCTGAAATTTGTGAGCATGATTTTTATTTAGTTTTCACCGGATTATCTTCTCGTTCAGTTGTCCATGATATTTGCTCATTCTCTTTTGGAAATTTTAGTGTGTCGACTCCGTATGAATATGAGAGCACAATATTCGCACTAAGTTTAACTAAGAGGAAAATTGAACCGCATCCTATTTTTTTTTAATGGAACCACATCATCTATCCCCACCAAACCAAAATCTTGGACTGTACCGTCCGGATCCCGAGCGTCCATTGGAGAGTTTTGCGCAGTCGAGCAAGCCACCGGCGAAGATGGCGACGTTGAGGCCGCTGGCTGTGGAGGACGTGCTGCGCGTGAACGGCAGCCACCGTTTCGCCGCCGCCCTGGCCGCCGCCTCCCCCTTCTCCTCTCTCGCCAACGCGCTCCTCGCCGCCCGCCGCATCTGGCTCAACGAGGTAGGTAGCCCTCGATCGCCGGAGCCCGCGCTTCCCTTCCTCCCGTCTGAATCCCCCTCACTTCCCGTACTGATCCTTGCTGCTCACGCGCGTGCGATCGCGAACGAATCAAGGTCGACGTGAATGGATGGCTGGAGGCCTTCGCCGCGCACCCGGCCATCGGCACCACCTCCCCCTCCGTCTCCAAGTCCGTTTCCTTTCTTGTATTACTTCGCTCGCTCGTTTTTCAGTTCGCTTCTTGCTGTCGCTGATCTTCATTCACTGCAGGTGGAGCAAAGAGGAGCAATCGGCAGCGATTTCCACAGCCACCGATTCAACCGCGCAGGTGATACGCCTTGTTCACTGCGTTCCTTGCGTCTGTGATCTGAATTGTGGACTCAATTCGGTTTCTTCAACTGTTACAGGAGTTGTCCGAGTGGAATGCCAAATACAGGGAGAAGTTTGGGTTCGTGTTCATGATATGCGCGTCTGGGAGGACTGCCCCTGAGGTCTTAGCTGAGCTTAAGGTCTGCATATGTCCATTCTAAATTCCAATATTTGGTTGCTGTATTTGACATGTAAGCCTGTTTGGGTCATCTAAATAATTCGTCTAGCTATGAGGGTTTTTAGTGTTTAACAGTTTGCTACTAGCCCTCTTTCTATATGAATCATAATCATGGAAGTACTGCTTCTTCTTAATTAATATAGTGCCCTTCCTATATGAATCAGGATTCTTGTACTGAAACTAAGGGCCCGTTTGGTAGCTACTTTTTTTTTAAGTATATTGATAATACTCCAGTTTTCTAAAAAACTGAAGTATTGAATACTTCAATGTGTTTGGGTCCAACGAATATTGTGGTTTATATACTTCAGTATTTCAAGAAACTACACTAATTTTGAAGTATGGAAAAAAGAGGTCCGGTCATCTTTTTCCAAAACTGAAGTATTTGTTGCCCAGGCATGTAAATACTACAGTTTTACAATACTTCGGTTTTAGAAAAACTTTGTTGCCAAACTAGGCCTATGTTGTTCCTTTGACTGTTGACATCACTAGGGGTACATAATGTTGAGTTTATCATTGAGACAGTGCATTTACGTGCTATGATGTGATCACCAAATCATACTACTAGAAAGCTTTGATGCGTTGTTTTCCTTCCTATTTCTATAATGGCCTTAAAGTTACCTTATCATCATCCTGTTTTCAGAGGCGTTATGCAAATAGGCCAATTGTTGAACTTGAGGGTGCGGCACAGGAAGAACTGAAGATCACCGAGCTGCGTCTTGCAAAGCTTTTCTCGTCGGAGACTACTGCTCCCACTACTTCAGCTGAAGGCCATATTAGCCATCCGGATAAAGCAACAGGTATTGATCTATTATATCTATTTACACAGTATGTGCTAAGAAATATGTCTACTTTTTTCTCCACTTATTTGTGCCCTTTTTTCTTATCTATCATATAATTGAAATAAATTTTCCTCGCATGCTCATATTTTCTTACAATATTAGTCTTATTGGTCTATCTGCTCTATGCAATGAAGCCTGGAAATCATATTCATGACCAGTAAAATTGAGTGAACTGTTGTACTACGCATTTTTGTTTTTTTACATATGGTGGTGCTACTTTGCATGCAAAGGCTCGTGTTTAGCGGTGTGCCTACGATTTGAAGTGTGGGTATTCAAAATTTTTGAAACCTAAGTTTGTCGACAGTCCAAAGCCTTATTTTTGGATGGGATTTAAACTACTCCCTCCGTTCTTGAAAGAGTGCACTTCCAACTTTCTTGGAGAGTCAAACCATTTCATAGTTTGACCGAGTTTGTATAAAAATATATTATTTTTTGTGGAACCAAATAGGTATGAGATGAAAATATATTTTACCATGAATCTAATACTACCAATTTGATAACATAAATTTTGGTGAGTTTTTGTATAAATATGTCAAACATATAAAATTTTGACTTTCCAGGAAAGTTGGAAGTACACTCTTTCAATGACGGAGGGAGTATGTGATAATGGGAGAAGGGGATATGGGCCGTGTGGGAGTAAGGAGAGATCTGGGCTAAATACTTGAATAGAATGTCATTTTGTGCTATTTTCTTGTTTTTGCATACATCAATACATGTACACACTATATACAATACATACATAATTCTTTGGCAAAAAAATGGGTACCATGAATTGAGCTAGGCCTGCCCCTGCTCGTGTCGTGTTTGATGTTATCTGATTTTCCACTCTGACCTGGAAGACTGCCCCCCCCCCCCTCCTCCTCCTCCTCCTCCTCCTCCACACACACACACACAAACACAATAATACTGACTTGTATCTGCAAATTGCTGGTGCTAAATAAAGGTCTACACCTACAATTATCAGATGCAAGAACTTCGCTTACTGTGGTTCTATGTTTGTTAATATGAATGCAACTAAATTATCTGTAGACAAATAGAAACTAGAGTCGAAATGAACTAAACAATTTAACTTCCATTCTACACAATGTCTAAAAATAACTGTATTGAAACGCCACGGAAATAGTTCGCATTGCTGAATGAGCATATGCTTCAAAGACAATTGTAGGGCCCTGATTTTCATCATTCGGGGGCTTGTCTTTTTTATCCATCTTGGCAGTTGTTTTTGCACCACAATTGTTCGCACTCTGTTCTTCGATAATTACCCGTGCACTTTGCTTGCGCCTTTGTGAAAGTGGAACATATGGGTAGTACTTTTTTATATCTGTGCAACTGCTGGTAATTTTGCATTCTTAATTTTTCATTAAACTTGTCAAAAGATCGCATGCGGATTATTGGAGCACACCTTGGAGCTCTCCCCCAGCCTTCTGCCAATAAAGCTTCTGAAACTACAGGTAGCTTGAGCCGGACACGTCCTCCTATCACAACCCATGTGCTGGACACTGCTCTTGGATCACCAGCATCCGGAATTGAAGTTCACCTGGAGATGTGGAAGGATGCGTCAAGTCCACCGTCATTCGACAACAAAGATTTTAACGGATGGACAACCCTAGGCTCTTCGATTACAAACAATGATGGACGCAGCGGTCAACTGATGGACATCGTCGACAATGTCGCTCCTGGTTTCTACCGCATAAGTTTCAATACCTCCAAGTATGCACCGTCAGGGTTCTTCCCTTATGTGAGCATCATACTTGATATAAAAAAGAGCCAGACGACCGAGCATTTCCATGTTCCTCTGTTGCATTCTCCCTTCTCCTTTACCACTTACCGTGGCAGCTAAGTTGTCAATCTGTGTGTAGATTACATCTTATCAGGGAAGTGTTCCTAGGCCAAGTTTAAGTGGCTGTAAATGAGTCTGTTTACGTGTCACTGACGTTGTGGTACTTGAATAATATTGTTCCATGTAATGGAAACCTTCCAATGGCAGCGGAGCAGATTATTTTAATATTATTATGACTTAATATCCGTGAGTGGTTGCCTTGAGTGTTTTATTGGAGATCATTCCGTACCTTTCATATAAGATGTCATATTGCATAATTAAGGGAAATGTCCTTCATATCTTTGATAGGAGATTTAATCTGGACACTTTCCAAAATTAGCTCCAAGCAACATTTGGAAGGTTTGGTGCAGTCAAGAAGGAGGCCATGCGCCAGCCTATGATGGGCTTTGGCAGCCCATGCGCCACCTCCTCTCTCTGAGGCTCCGACACATTTCCCACCCGAAAACTTTTATCTCCAGACTCTTCCGGGAGCTCTTCATCATGTCCTGGATCCCATCCGAGACCCCGAACTATCTTCGGTCTCACAATCATGAATATCCTAGAGCTACCCTAGCGTTATCGAACGTAAGTGTGTGACCCTACGGGTTATAGAATGTGCGGACATGATCGAGATACCTCTCTGATCAATAACCGCGGGACCTGGATGTTCATAATGACTCCCACACATTCAACGAAGATACTTATTGGGGTTGAACCACTATGTCGAGGATTGAAACAATCCCGTATTCCATTCCCTTTGTCCTACGATATTTTACTTGCTAGAGATTTGATCGTCGGTATCACTATAACTAGTTCAATCTCGTTACCGGCAAGTATTCTTCACTCGTTTCGTAATACACCACTCTTTGTAAGTAACTCATTAGTCATGTGCTTGCAAGCGCTACAGAAGTGCGTTATCGAGTGGGCCAGAGTATATCTCTCCGTCAAATGGATGGACAAAATCTCAGTCTTGATACATGCAACTCAACAAATACTTTTCGAGATACCCGAATGACATCCTTATGATCACCCAATTACGAAGTGACGGTTGATGACCCCCAAAGTATTTTTCCGGTACTAGGGATTAACATAATCTAATGGTCCAAGAAATAGGACACTGCCAATAAAAACGTCACGTCAATTTTAGCGACATGATCATATTGCTATGCTTAGTTGGGTATGTCCATCACGTCATTCTCATAATGACACAATCCCGTTATTAATGATAACTCATGTCCATGGTTAGGAAACCGTAACCATCATTAATCAACGAGCTAGTCTAGTAGAGACTTACTAGGGACATGGTGTTGTTTATGAAACCACACATGTATTATGTTTCCTGTTAATACAATTCTAACATGTAGTATAAACAATTATCATGAACATGGAAATATGATAATAACAATATTATTATTTCCTCTAGGAATAACTGCTTTGGGCCTGGTCTCGACTTTGTCAGACCAAAATGTCGAAATGGCCAATATCTAAAGTTGGGCCTAGAACCCGAAACACTACTGGATTACCAATGGGCATAACCAAACCGGGTTTGATTTTTGCGTAAACTTTTCTAGAATTCCAATAGACCGACACAATAACAAGCACTCTGGCACTAGGAGGGGTGGGGACCTCGGACCTGCGCAGTGCGCTATACAAAGGTCCTTAATGTTAGAGCTTGGTTTTGGTTGTTTTTCTCTTCGTCAATGGAGATGGCTTCGTCTGCCATAAGTGATCTTCCGCGCTTCGTTCGATGGCGTGATCTCCTTCCCGACGTCAATGGTGGCTTTGGAAGATTAAGTTTGTCTAGGTATGTTCTTCAGATCTTGCTTCGCCAGATCAATCTTGGATTGTTTCTTATGGTTGCCGCGAGGAGGATTGTCCTCGCAATATCTATCCCGGCTACTATGTCTCCGGCAATGGTGATTCGTTCTCTCGGCTCCCAACGACGTCGACAAAGTGGTTCGGTTATTTGTCCCTGAAATATCAGTGGTGGTGCTCTTGCCGATGTTGTTTGATTAATTTAATGGCTGCGTGCGTGCACAAAGGCTTGGCATTGCGGCTCAAAATTAAAAGGGGAGAACCTTTGTTGGTATTCACAGGTCTGTGGTTTGGTGTATTCGGCGTTGTTATACGGCTGCCTTCAGAAAAGTAGATGATTGTGTCATGAAAGAAGAAAGGGCTTGAAGATCTCATAGATTTGCTCGTCTCTTTTAGTATTGTTTTTGTAATCGATATAATCGTGTGCTCTTTGCTAGTTTAATATATATGGTAAAATTCAAAAAAACAAGCCGGAACGGTGTGGGGTCAAAAATATATTGTTGTCATGTACATCTCTACAACATCTAACCCAGCAGGGATTGCTGGCCTATGGTTCAGGCCTACATGTCAGTGACTTGTGGTGCGTTCTGTCGTTGGGCCCCACGTGTCAGTGTCTGATTGATTTCCACGCGTATACGAACCGACTATCTCTCCCTATCTGTACAGCCACCGTTGACCTGACTGCTTCTTCTTCCATCGCAAGTGCTCCTAGGCAGGCGCCGCCTAGGCCGACACGCACGAGCTCTGGCACCGCCCCTCCCAAGACTCGCCGCTGCCTCTCCTGGTGCTCCTTTGCCGGCCGCCGAGCGCTGCCCCGGTGCCCCTCCTCGCCGGGGGAAACTCCCATACCAACCGCGCCCCGCCTTCATCCCCTTCGCGCCTTTCTCCCGCGCCGAGAAGCTTGGCCGCATCACGGACTGGACGCGCAGCCTGGGCCACCCGGGCACGCACGCCGCCGCCTTGCGTGACTCCATCTTCCACTTCTCCTCCGCGGCCGAGAACTCCTCCAGCCTCGTCGACGCCAAGCCGTAGGCACGCGACCCGCGCTTTGGCCACAAGTGGCCCAGCGCTCGCAGCTGCCTAGCGCCGCGACGAGCAGGTCGAGGCCAAGCGCCTCGAGGCCGAGAAGGAGCGCGCCCACGCGAGCGACCGAACCGCCGCTCCCACCAAGCTCAAGCCGATCCTCTTCGCGAACTCTACCAGGCTCTCCTTCGCCGTCATCGACCAGCCCGAGGATCTCCATAAATTCTCAGATGAGTACGTCCCAGGAATCAAGATAAATGGGATACAACAGATAGATAAGTTAGGAGTTGATAGGAAAAGATGTAAGCTCACTTTCAGCATTTAGCTACTGCTCTCATCTTTATGCTTATTCCAATAATTTCCTCATTTGAATATCGTTGGGTTTACAAGGCGTAGGCTGAAAAGAAATTCGGAGTAAGAGTTGAGGCTATTGGCTATGTACGCCATAACAATCACGTTTGTCTGTTGGTATACTGTGTTGAGGGAGTGAATAGGTATGTGAGGCACGGGGCATCAATCACCTACTCAATTTTTTCTTTCAGTGCCTTACGCAGTTCAATACAGCTGAAAGCAAAATATTATTCCATTAGGCAAATGCTTATTCTAATTTATGTACGTACTTCATACTAGGATAATTTGAATGTCAAGTTAGATGTGTTGTTAATTAAGTTCCCTGTATAAATAGTCACAGGAGCTATGACTGCTTGAGGTTAAACTGTGTGATGCTTCTAACAATAGTTTTTCCTCTTTGCATCTACTGTTTCAGTAAAAGATTTGTTGTGTTACTAGGATTATATGGGGAGAAGTTTTCTGTCTGGTTAAAATGTTCGTTAACTATTTTTATTTTGTTTTTCAGTACAATTTTATTCAGGTTTAAGTTTGCTGAAAGATAATACAATGACCATCTTCTACCAAGTGATTGTGCTGTTTCAAGTCAATCTGGAGAATGAGACAAAATAATAATAAGGGGATGAGTCTTTATCAGGTGATTTGAGATAATCTAGCTTCTGTTTTCTTCCTGGAACATGATAGAAAGAATTACATTAAGGGATCTTTAGCTTGGTGATTTTAGCTTTCTTACATTAAAACTAAACTGTTTAGCTTTTGTTGCATGTGTTCAGTAGGTCAGTGTCATCTTTAAAGTGAGACAAGCTTTTTATTACAGAATCTGTCTCTGGACTCGGCCTCCACAACCTGATAGTAGAGGTTAATGTTCTCTTTAAAAGCTTTGGCCTCAAAATATATACTATTTTATTTAAACAACTCGGATCAAATTAGAAGAGATATGATCCATGTTGTCAGTAATTTGTGTGATGTTCTGCAGCTTTGAATTTTTATTTGTACCCAGAAGGTGTTCATACAAAAGTGTGACCTGAATATGAAAAATTCATTCTTCGGAGAGCAATCAGAGGTGCATATCTATTTACTGGTTTACATCAAATCCAATGGAAACCAAGATATATGTGCACATGTTTATGTTTTTTGCATAGCATATTCGGGATATATATAGTGGCTAAAAGCTAGCTGCAAGAGATAGTGTCTTAATACTGCAGTGTGAATGTGAAGACTATTATTTTTCATCGGCTGTTTAATATGATATGGATATCTTCTCTGTTATGCAGGTCGCTTACTACTATTTGCCATTTTTTGCTCATTTTGATCCCGTCAAAATGACACATGGATATGAGGTCATTATGCAAATCAGCTGCTGTCAGGTGAGGTGTTCTCTAGCTTTTATGTCGCGACAGCTGAGGTTTTCCAGTGGGAGATGGTTTCAAATGCTAATTTTTTTTTTCATTTGTGTTATTTCTCACGGTTAACTCCGCCTATGTTGTCTCAACATAGCCGGTCCCAAGCCCGGATAAAGGAGGAGGGTTGTGATAGGCTTGGCAAGCCAACGGAAAAAACCCAGCCACTCTTATGGAGATGAAACCCAAAAGAACTCGTTGGGGCGTAACCCTCTTAGCGACGCGCCATATCGGAACCCGGGTGTGGTGTCAAATGGGCAAGGGCCGGGCCGCCACCCCCTTGGTGGCGCGCCGTATCTTGATCTGGATACGGTGATAAGTGAGCAAGGATCGGGTCGTCGCATCCTTAGTGGCGCGCTGCATCGACGCCCGGGTGTAGTGAAAAATGAGCAAGGGTCTTCGCATTTGACTCGACGAGTGCGGAGGGTAAGGAAGTTAGCCGAGCCTAGGAGGATCCGCTTAGGTAGCTGGAACGTAGGGTCCCTGACGGGCAAGTTACGGGAGTTAGTTGATACGGCGATAAGGAGGCGTGTTGATGTCCTATGTGTCCAAGAGACCAAATGGAAGGGACAGAAGGCGAAGGAGGTGGAGGATACCGGCTTTAAGCTGTGGTACACGGGGACAACCTCAAACAAAAATGGGGTAGGCATCTTGATCAACAAGAGCCTCAAGGATGGAGTAGTGGACGTCAAGAGGCAAGGAGACCGGATTATCCTAGTCAAGCTGGTTGTTGGGGACTTAGTTCTCAATGTTATCAGCGCGTATGCCCCGCAAGTAGGCCACAACGAGAGCACCAAGAGAGAGTTCTGGGAAGGTCTCGAGGACTTGGTTAGGAGAGTACCTACTGGTGAGAAGCTCTTCATAGGAGGAGACCTCAATGGCCATGTGGGTACATCTAACACAGGTTTTGAAGGGGTGCATGGGGGCTTTGGCTATGGCATCAGGAACCAAGAAGGGGAGGATGTCTTAAGCTTCGCCCTAGCCTACGACATGGTCGTAGCTAACACCCTCTTTAGAAAGAGAGAATCCCACCTAGTGACTTTCAGTAGTGGCCAACACTCTAGCCAGATTGATTTTGTCCTCTCTCGAAGAGAAGATAGACGCGCTTGCCTTGATTGTAAGGCGATACCTGGAGAGAGTGTTGTCCATCAACATAAGCTGGTGGTGGCTGACTTCCGTTTTTGGATTCGTGTCCAGCGGGATAAGCGCCCAAAAGTTGCTAGAACAAAGTGGTGGAAGTTAAAGGGAGAGGCAGCTCAAGCTTTTAAGGAGAGGGTTTTTAAGGAGGGCCCTTGGGAGGAAGGAGGCGATGCAAACAGTATGTGGATGAGGATGGCGACTTGCATTCGGAAGATTGCATCAGAGGAGTTTGGGGTGACCAGGGGAAGTAGAAGGGATGCTAAGGATACCTGGTGGTGGAACGTTGAGGTCCAGAAGGCTATTAAGGAGAAGAAGGACTGTTTCAGACGCCTATACCTGGACAGGAGCGCAACCAACATGGAGATATACAAGGGGGCAAAGAAGGCCGCAAAGCGAGCGGTGAGCGAGGCAAGGGGTCGGGCGTATGAGGACCTCTACCAGCGTCTAAACACGAAGGAAGGCGAAAGAGACATCTATAAGATGGCGAAGACGAGAGAAAGGAAGACGAGGGATGTCAACCAAGTCAAATGCATAAAGGACGGAGCGGATCAACTCCTCGTGAAGGACGAAGATATCAAGCGTAGATGGCGAGAGTACTTCGACGACCTGTTCAATGGAGAGAATGAGAGCTCTACCATTGAGCTAGACGATTCCTCCGATGATACCAGCCGACGCTTTGTGCGGCGTATCCAGGAGGCTGAGGTTAGGGAGACTTTGAAGAGGATGAAAGGAGGCAAGGCAATGGGCCCTGATGGTATCCCCATCGAGGTGTGGAGAGGCCTTGGAGACATAGCGATAGTATGGCTAACTAAACTTTTCAACCTCATTTTTCGGTCAAACAAGATGCCCGAAGAATGGAGGCGGAGTACATTAGTGCCAATCTTCAAGAACAAGGGGGATGTTCAAAGTTGCACTAATTACCGTGGAATCAAGTTGATGAGCCATACAATGAAGCTATGGGAGAGAGTCATTGAGCACCGTTTAAGAAGATTGACAAGCGTGACCAAAAATCAATTTGGTTTCATGCCTGGGAGGTCTACCATGGAAGCCATCTTCTTGGTACGACAACTTATGGAGAGATACAGGGAGAAGAAGAAGGATCTTCATATGGTGTTCATTGACTTGGAGAAGGCGTATGATAAGATACCACGGAATGTCATGTGGTGGGCCTTGGAGAAACACAAAGTCCCAACAAAGTACATTACCCTCATTAAGGATATGTATGATAATGTTGTGACAAGTGTTCGAACAAGTGATGGCGACACCGATGACTTTCCAATTAAAATAGGACTGCACCAGGGGTCAGCTTTGAGCCCTTATCTCTTTACTTTGGTGATGGATGAGGTCACAGGGGATATACAAGGAGATATCCCATGGTGTATGCTCTTTGCGGATGATGTGGTGCTAATTGACGATAGTCGGGCGGGGGTTAATAGAAAGTTAGAGCTGTGGAGGCGGACTCTAGAATCGAAAGGTTTTAGGCTTAGTAGAACCAAAACTGAGTACATGAGGTGCAGTTTCAGTACTACTAGGCACGAGGAGGAAGAGGTTAGGCTTGATGGACAGGTGGTACCTGAGAAAGACACCTTCCGATATTTGGGGTCTATGCTCCAGAAGGATGGTGATATCGATGAAGATGTGAGTCATCGAATCAAAGCTGGTTGGATGAAGTGGCGCCAAGCTTCTGGCGTCCTCTGTGATAGGAAAGTGCCACAAAAGCTAAAAGGCAAGTTCTATAGGACGGCGATTCGACCTGCGATGTTGTATGGCGCAGAATGTTGGCCGACCAAGAGACGACATATCCAACAGTTAGGTGTAGCGGAGATGCGCATGTTGAGATGGATATGTGGCCACACAAGAAAGGACCGGGTTAGGAATGATGATATACGTGAGAGAGTTGGGGTAGCACCAATTGAAGAGAAGGTTGTCCAACACCGTCTAAGATGGTTTGGTCATATAGAACGTAGGCCTCCGGAAGCGCCATTGCATACCGGACGGATAAAGCGGGATGAGAATGTTAAGAGGGGTCGTGGTAGGCCAAACTTGACATGGGAGGAGTCTGTTAAGAGAGATCTGAAGGATTGGAATATCACCAAAGAACTAGCCATGGATAGGGCTGCGTGGAAGTTAGCTATCCATGTGCCAGAACCATGACCTGGTTTCGAGATCTTATGGGTTTCAACTCTAGCCTACCCCAACTTGTTTGGGAAAAAAGTTGTTGTTGTTGTTGTTGTTGTTGTTGTTGTTGTTATTTCTCACGGTTGATAATTTTCACCTTGCTAGCAAAATCATGGGCTTGAAACGGTGACTTGCTTTTTATGACGTGGATTAAACTGGAAATGTTGCTGGTCTCTATTTTGTCATTTTTTTTGGCATATACATTTTGAAGCTAGCGCGTCAGTGTCCAGATGGATGTATTCCCATATCTACAGAAGTTTCAGCACAACTGCTGCATAATCTCATGACGAGACACAAGTTTGACTTAGAGCTAAGACTGGTCGAAGACCAAATAGCACGCTGCATTTATAGGATAGGGTTGTTGGTTTTAAAGATATGTAGAATTAGTCAGTTTTTTTCTTAGTGGAGCTCTAAGGAGACCAGCTGTTGCGATAATGTCTTCAGTGTCTTCATATCACGTTCTTGCTAGAATCTGTGTTATGAGTTCACGGTTTTGTAAAATCATGTGGACTCCATTTTAGTTTCCATCTTTTCCACCTTAACGTGGTAATTCTTGGCCATTCATTTCTAACCAAATCCAATATATGTTTAACCTATGCATGATTAGAATACCAATGATGTGATAAACTGCCTACTCTTAGAGTCTTGCTGTTTAAGTGGATCTATTACATCTCTTGAACTAGCAGTATACTCTTCGTTATGCTCAATGCAACTACTAATTCTTTTGCAGCGGGTGAAGGAATAGTCTTGGTCCACGTTTGCCCGAATGTTTCGCTAGATCCATTTTTGCGTGGTCGACTTCTTATAATTGTGCAATGCTACGTCGTAGTACGGGGTTTTCTTAACTGCTCTTTTCTGGGAGCCAATGTACTATCTCAAGCTAATTGTTAAGAACTTTTTTATGAATTCTAGGCATCGCTTGGGTTAGGAATAATGCTGATATTCTAAATATCTCCATTTATGTAAGATTGTCCAATTTTTTCTTCTGAAGGACAATGTCGAAGGGGAACTCCCTTATATGTATGTCCACTGCAATCTGTTGTCATTTGTTTGGATGGTGGTCCTGTCAGTTCATATGTGGCTTACTGGGTTCTTTATTATACTTTGTATTAACCTACCAAAGAGTGTTGTGGTACTACTTTTAGGTTCAATGAAATTAAAATGTAGGAGCTTTAGGTTTAATTGTTGGTTTTCAAGGGACATCAGTTCATTTCGATATTTTGCATGCTATGGCTGCCCAATAGTATATATAGGAAGAAAAGCATACCGTTTTGGTTAGTACTGGGAGTGAAGAATTTATCTTACTGTCACCATTATTTCTCTGATGTTAGGAATTTTAATATTCTGCTTAGATGACATGTGTATGATAGTTAGATGTACTCTGGGAAAGCTTTGGACAATATTAATAGCTTTATGGTTAAACTTTCTATAAACAACATGAATGCTCCTATTTTTTTGTGAAGTCATGGTAGTTCTTTTTGCTAGGATGGCTAGAGCGACAACTAATTTAGAACGGGGGGATTTGATGGGCGCTTGTTGGACTTCTTTTCGTTGATAATGTATTCACTACCAGTGATAGTGGTATGTGTGGATCTTTTTCGAACCTATGTAATCGGAATTGATATGTTTATGCCTTTAGCTCATCTGGTGGTGTGGATACACATTTTACCAACAGAAATGTCTTGGTTTTAGTCAGTTAAATTCAGATGTTTGTTTCAAAGAAAAGACACCTAGCCAGATGCGCAAGGTAGACATGGTAACTCTGTACCTTTGTCTCAGTTTTTGCCAGAAAATTGAAGTAAGGAATTGCTAAATTTTCTGGTCTTTTTGTTAGCTCATGCTGCTATTGGTGCACTTATTTTGCAGTGTGGCATTGGTGCGTTTGGATGTGTGTGGTGCAGGGCTAAGATTGCTGCTGCTAGCGTTGCGGTATCCTTGTTTTATTTTGCAGACGTGCTCCACTCGTTGTTTATGTCTTTATCTTCAATGTAGCATGTTGTATGATTTTTCTTAACAGTTATTCCTTTTTCTTGTGTATTTACATGTGTCTTGAGCGCGCTTCCAAGAGGGTGAGTGGAGCCCTGGTGCTTGATGTGTCCCTGACGACATTTGATTGTGTGTACCAGGACAGTTCAGTTTCTGTCTATGTAATATTTTGCGTTCCTGCATAATTGGTTGTTTTGATCCCACTTTCGACCTGATCTTCCTCCAAGGGCGTGTGCGTGTGATTAGCTCTTCGCTTTCCTGCCAACCCGATTCCTGGGATGGTGGTGCCCTTTTTCCGTTCATCTAACATTTCCTCAGAAATTACACCACGTATTGCAATCAGCAGCAACCCACTGCCAAACAGACGAATCAGACTAATGCAAGCAGCAAAAACGGGCGCAGCAAAGCGTGCCATATCCTTCTAGTGTTATTCATGTAAGATGGGATTGTCCATTTAACGTTAACAGACCAGCCCATCTAATATTAACATGCTGGCTGATTTAACCTTAATAGGCCAATCCACTTAACATTAACATGCCGGCTCATTTAATTTGAATAGGCTGTCCAAGTTAGCTTGGACATGAAGTTGGTGTGCCTGGTATCTACCACTTTTTATTACCGTGAAAAGAGGTTACAACGTGACAATGAACTTAACGGACTTCGCCACATGTCCGCTATCTGCATCTAGCACAATATTTTTTTTTGTGGTTGATGCGCAACCATCTACTATGCATTTTTTGGACCGTGGAAGATTGATCCACCAAACTACTATTACAATGATTGTTAAATTTTTTTTGTAAAAAATGCTTTAGCCACAAAAAAGATCCTTCTATCACGAAAACTGGCTGTGGTAATCCCACTTTTCTTGTAGTGAGAGTCTTGTGGGTGCCTTCGGTGTATCTTGTGCCTCCTCGGTGGGCAAGACCAACATTTTTTCTCCATGCCCTCACCATGTAGCAGCGACGATTGAAGTGGTGGGTATGCATTCCGTCATGCCTCAGCACCCTCCTCCATATTGCCGCCAGGCTCCAGTCCTGGAATGCACGACATTATATTAGGGCTTCACTCCCTCCTGCTGGAATTGTTAGGAAAGTACCTATTGTGTCGAGGCCATGGTCAATAGAGGTAATTATAGTTCATTCAATGGTTATGCTATTCTTCGCCCGCGTGAGCGCTCGCTCGGTTTTTTGATTGCAAAAGACAACGACGCCGAGAGGAAGAAGATCATCCCCACCCCGCAGCCACCGCCAGCCAAATCGTCTGCCACGGCCGTCTCCCTCTTGTTACCCCGGCAAACCCCCAAAATCCCCTCCCCCACACCACTTGTCGGCCGCACCCCTACCCCACACCGATAATTCCATTGCTCACCTCTGCGGCTCCCTAACGGTCGCGGCGGCGTCGCCAGCACCGTCCAGGGCGGGTGGGGGTGGGTTTGTGAGGGGGGCCGGGGGGGAGGGAGGAAGAGAAGATGGGGCGGAGGAAAAAAATGTGTGTGGGGGGGGGGGGGGGGGGGGCATCGTGAGACCGAGCGAGTGCTTCGTGCTCGTAGAAAAGTAGTTCCGTGATTCTATATCTTTCTGAATCTACTTCTAAGTCAAGTAGGCGGAGGTCGAGCCACAAGGCCGCGGTTCCCTTTGGTCGCGGCCACTGGTATTTCGTCGACTTCAGGTCTATTGGAAGGTTCGGGATATAGAATGTAGACATACTTCGTTTTGTCGAGTTCTTTATCTCATTCTTGGAGAGGCGGGCCCTCTATGTGGCATCAGTAGCTGCATCTATCTGGTTGGGTTGAGTAGCGTACAATTTTTTCTAAAGCGCTCCACTAGGTTTGACTTTCATTCCATATTCTCGTATGTTGCCGCGTAACACTTATATTAATGAGGCACCCACAAGTCGCAAGTTGGGACGTAGGGTGTGTCTAGATCCCAATAGTGACCCGAGGAGCTCAAACAAGGGTTGGGTGCTGAGTTTGCTATGTATGTGGAGTACCCTGAGATGCACTCGTAACCGAGATTTTTTTCATAGCTGCGTCACCCAACATCGGACTTCTAGGTATCCCAGATAGGCGTACGATATCATATTTCTCATGTATCCTGCATAGGCGCATGGGATCGGGGTTCCCATAAAATCCTATGCTCGGGACTATATCAATGTGGTTGTTGCTTTCGTCGGGCTCTATAGGCCAACATTCCCTGCCTTAGGATATTCATCCATTTATTTTGGGTCTCGACGATATATATCCTCTCCACAAAGTCCATATAGTCAGAATGGGACTCTTTCGACAAATATTGCTTTGTGTCCTGGCCTGCATTTAAATGGGAAAATCCTTGTTCCTGGATTTTATAATTTTGATAGAGTACACATGAACAATTACAAAGGCTCGCATCAACGATTGACTAACTTGGTTAATTGTGTATTGATCTACGGTTTAGACTATTTGATGTTGGTTGTCGTGGGTCTAGAAAGTGATGCCTATTCCATCGTCGATCTCCCCCTCATGTAGGCTTCTTGTTGGATGTACTCCTCTCGTGCAGTATTCTGCCTTAGTACTTGTGTCTCTGTTAGTCCATCCCTTTTGTAACTTCCGAGTTTTTCTGTTACACGTCAAGGACTCTGGGTTTCATACACCATATAGGTTGGTGGACCCTTTTTTGTTAAACCCTTATACTTTAATCCGAGCGAGATGGATGGGGGCATGTCTGTGTTTGGTATAGGCCAACCCATAGATGGACAATATTATATGGATATTATGTTGTGATTTACAATGGGGCCACAATTTGTAGATGAATTATCCCGAGTAAAATCGATATGGGTTTACGCCGTAACTGGCGATGATGGTGTGGAAGACGATCCGGATCCCATGGGTTTACATTCCTTTCTAAAGGCACATCCTAGGCGTCCTATACTCGTACGATTAGGCTTTCCCGTCTTGTGTTGCAAGGTTGAGAGGAGATATCCTTCCTTTAAACATTCTTCTCGGTTGTAATTCTTCAAGAAGCCTGGGTGGCCATCATACTAGTTATGAGAATTTCGGTATTAAAGGGGTTATGTAGTATATGATCATGCATCAAATCTAGGTTATGTGTTTATTGTCTTATGGACCTATGTGCTTAAAATTCTAAAGGTAACTAGGAACGCTATTTATCAATTCCCCCTCATTTGATTATGAGCATATATATATCATTTTGCATTAAAGAAAATATTTGGAGTGATGATGCATTAATCACGAAATCTATCACCTCCTTATCTTATGAAGGGAAATCTAAAAGTCGTAAATGGATGCCAAAGAACAAATATACACAATTAAGGCCGGGGTTGAATGCGCTAGATATTCGATCCCGTTAACAAGCACTAAATCACGCAATCCCCTGCATATTCATAACATTAATTTCTTACCATATTGTAATTTCTCAGCATTTTGTATCATGCTTCTATCCACTCCACTATAAATCCACCCCTCCTTCCTTCGCTTTCAACTCACAAAAACTACCATCTTTTCTTTGTTGGTTTCCCCCCTTCTTACCTTCCTGCTAGCCCAAGGTCAGCGATGGGTCGCAAGAAGGTGAAACTCCAGTACATCCCCAATGCCTCCACCCGTCGCGGTACCTTCCAGAAGCGCAGTCGTGGCCTGATGAAGAAGGCAGGTGAGTTGGCCACCTTGTGTGACGCCAATGCATGTGTCGTCATCTACGGCGAAGGTGAGTCGGTGCCAGAGGTGTTCCCGTCCCATGATGAGGCAGTGGACATCCTAAACAGGTTCAAGGACATGCCGGAACACAAGAAGTACAAGAAAACGGTTGACGAGGAGTGCTTACTAGTCCAGCGCATCGACAAGCTTCGTGACCAGGTACACAAGTCTAGGAAGGAATGTGAGGAGCGTGAGATCAGGTCCCTTCTACACAAGGCCATGCTGGGAAACTTCCCGGGCCTCATGGGTTTATCCATCGAGGATGTTACCAATGTTGGCTCGAAGGTGGATCTGCTCCTCAAGAGCGTCGGTGATCGCATCACAAAGATCCACGGTCAACCATCGGTATACCAACCTTCCACGATGCAGGCACCAACTCCCAACGTCATCGGAGGCATGGACATCCATGGGCCTGCGACAATCAATCCGGATCAAGTGTCGTCCCAACATCTAGAGGGATGGCTTAACATGGGGAGGTCTGGAGGAGAGTCTGTTGACACTCTCGTCCACCATAGCTTCGATGTTGGCCGCGATGGTGCCACCTCCACCACCGGCTTAAAAAATGATGATATGATCCAGCCGTTCAATCTGGGCGACGGGTCGGGACGTCCATGGGGAAGCATCCTGGACCATCCTTGAGTTCTTTCCCACCTATGCAAGGATGGAGAGGCTCTATGTAGGGTGTGCATGGCTAGCTACATGCGTCATTTGGATTGCTTATCAGTATGTCTCTTATATGTGTCGTCAATTTACTTCGTTCCAGGGATCCCATCCCATTATAGTTCGCTCTCGTCATGTCATGTCTTGTCATGTTTGAGTCTTATGTCGTATGTTCCCTAGGAGGAATAATTACCTATCTTTTTTGTATCATTTTCTTCAACTTGTAATAGTCGTTTCGAATCATAGAACATCTAATTTTTTTGGACCATGCGAACAATGTCTATTTTTTTTTAGTGTGTGCTATAAGTAGCTACCTTTGCTGGCTTGTGAATCAAGTTGCTGACTTTTTCATGCTTTCATGAGTCATTCTTGATGATCCTACCACTTAACCTATAGGACACAAGTCTCCCATGGCTATTTGTGATCAATTTTTTCACACTGTGTTGCACTTGGTTGTTGCATTTGTTGCATCAATTTGAGTTCTAGGTGTTGATATTATTTGGGTGGAAGTGTGAAAACCTTGTTACTATTACAAGACATCATCTTCTAGACATATCAGAGGTGTTGATCTTGGTGATATTCTTAGGAAAGTTATAAAGAGGCACGAGGACTAGTGGGTATTTGTATAGTTCACCATGTGTATAGTGAGGGCAGACCTAATGGAAATAAGCATTGCAATCTAATTGCAAGGATCTCAAAGGAATATCTCAATTAGTAACTACTATGTTAGTTAACAAGTTTCCTACAAATATATGTTGATATCGATGGATGCTAACATTTTTAAACCAAACATAAATTATGTCCATTGACTTTCTTACTAATCATTCTTGTGCAACAATATTGTGTAGCGGTTGCTTTTCTTACTTGTCACCCTATAATCACAATTATTTCCTTTGATATCGAAGTTGGTGCACTTAGCGGAGCATGCATGGATGGCCTTTTAGTATTTTATCTTATGAAAATTCTCATACTTATATTTGCATCCTACAAGTGATATCAGATTAGTGTATCTCATCCTTTGGCATGCAACTATGTAGATAGCAAGATGTTGACGGTGGTCTAGTGTAAGAAGACACTTTCGATTGTATTGAACCGATTAGCTTTTCTGCTCGATGTTTCATATTTTGTATGTGGTCCTTCTTCTTCTTCTTCTTCTTATGGAATATAAGAAAATGGATATCAAATATAAACTAGTGTTTGTGGCGAAGCAAAATGAGAATGGGAGGAGGGATGGGTGATATTATATAATTCAGACTAAGTAAAGAAGGAAGTAAGGTGACGTACAATTGGCGATGGAATTATAGCTAGATTTTCACAAAAGATGGAGTATAAAGTACACATAAAATGGAATATAAAATAACAGAACAAGGAGTACAAAGTACCCGTAAAACAGAATACAAGTACATGTAAAACGGAGTACAATGTACACAGAAAACGGAGTACAAGGACAAAGAAAAATAGAGTACTAGTATGCTGAAAACGGAGTACTAGTACAATGAAACATATTAAAAAGTGCATAAAAAACAGACTACAACTCAGTTAAAAACGAAGTACATGGTCAAATAGTTTTAGTTTGTAAATATTTGGTTGCATTATTAATAAATTGATGTGGGGCTGTTGCCTCACAGTCCACGGAAAAAAAAAACGGAGTACACTTTTTTTAGAAAAGGGAATTTTATTAATCCCAGCCTCTGCATCGAGTGATGCACACAACCGCTTATTACAGAGTTTGATCGTATAAGTTTACATCTCAAGAATCACAAAGATTGAGACAAGCCTCAACCGACACTGACAAGATGGAGCACAACTACGGAAGTCGACTAATATGTTGCCACGTATGCCGGGAGAAAAAATCCTGTGCCACCAGCAGTGTGCACCCAGCCACCATAAGGTCTCGCTGGTCCGAAGGAAGCAGGAAAGCCCATGACTGGATCCAGTGCACCGCCATATCAATAACCTATAAGCATGAAAAGTATCTTTCCTGTTAAAAACAAGATTGTTCCTACAATTCCAAATAGACCAACAAATAGCTGAAACGCCTATACGAATCCTATCTTTGGTCTTTTTGTCCATCCCCTGCAACCAATTCCCAAACATGTTTGTGACATTAGTAGGAGGAGGAATATTATAAGTACAAAAAACAACACGCCACACAAGTTTTGCAAAAGGGCAGGCAGTAAAAAGATGTTTGATACTCTCATCATTCCCACAAAAAGAACAATGTGAGCTACCATTCCAATTCTTCTTGGCAAGATTATCTTTCGTTAACAAGACCTTTCTATGAAGGAACACATAAATATTTTGATTTTTTGTGGTATTTTTAATTTCAAAAGATATTTTTGTAAATACGTAGTATGTCCATTCATGAGATCCTCATACATGGATTTTACTGCGAATTGCCCATTCTGAGTCAATTTCCATCTGAAACCTGCAGGAGCATCAGTCAACGTTATATCCATTAGTCTAAGGCATAAATGAGACCACATCTCCCATTTATTCCCAACAAGAGCCCTTCTAAAGCCTAAGTTTAGAGGAGGCGCATTGTGAAGTACATCATGAACCGAAACATGTTGGTGATGAACAATGTTGTATAATACTGGATATTGGTTCATTAGTGGGGAATCACCCAACCAAGTGTCCACCCAAAACCTTGTGGTTTCCCCATTGCCAATGATGAAGGAACCTCTATTGAAGAAATCATCTTTGACTCTCATAAGTCCCTTCCAAAAAGGTGAGTCCGTTGGTTAGGCTTCCACTTCAGCTAAAGTTTTACTATGAAGATATTTGTTTTGTAGCAACTCCTGCCACACCCCTTCCTCATTCAAAAGTTTGAACAACCACTTGCTTAGCAAACATTTGTTCTTTAGATCAAGCACCTCCACCCCTAGACCCCGCTGGTCCTTTGGTCGGCATATAATGTTCCACTTAGTTAATTGATATTTTCGTTTGTTCTCATCACTCTGCCAAAAAAATCTAGATCTATAGAAGTCTAATATTTTTCTTACCCCTTTAGGTATTTCTAAGAAAGACAACATGAACATCGGAAGGCTTGTTAAAACCGAATTAACAAGAACCAAACGATCCCCGTAAGACAACATCTTTCCCTTCCAGCACCCAAGTTTGCCTTCGAAACGGCATTCTACTGGTTACCATTCATCATTTCGGAGTTTCCTATAATGAATAGGAGCTCCAAGATACTTAAACGGTAGAGATCCAGACTCGCATCAAAAGATTAGCTTGTACTGATCTTCTACCTCTTCAGCCTTCCCAAAACAAAAAATCTCACTCTTGTGAAAATTTATTTTGAGTCCCGAAAGTTGTTCGAAATAAAGAGGATGAGTTTCATATTTACCGCCTTCTCAAGATCATGCTCCATTAATAATATAGTGTTGTCCGCATATTGCAAGATAGATAACCCTCCCTCAACTAAATGAGGTATGAGACCACCTATCTGACCATCTTCCTTCGCCCTTGCGATCAAAATGGCTAGCATATCTGCCACTATATTAAAAAACATAGGAGACAACGCCCCCCCTATCTAAGACCCTTCTTAGTTTGAAAATAATGACCAATGTCATCATTAAATCTAATGCCGACACTTCCCCCCTGAACAAATTGTGTAATCCAATTGCACCATTCTTGCGCAAAACCTTTCATACGCAAAGCTTGTTGAAGGAAGGGCCATTTAACTTTATCATAAGCTTTCTCAAAGTCAATTTTAAAGATAACTCCATCCATTTTCTTCCTTTGAAGCTCATGAATGGTTTCATGTAGGACAACACACCCTCTAATTTGTGTTTCCCAAGCATGAAAGCCGACTGCGTCGGCCTAATTATCTTTTGTACAATTTCGGTAATACGATTAGTACCTACTTTTGTGAAAATTTTGAAACTGACATTGAGAAGACAGATCGGTCTATATTGTTGTATCTGAACCACATTTCCTTTTTTCGGCTCCAAAGTTCAATTTAAACATAAATAGATTACCTTGTTTCAATTCTACAAATAAAGCCATTAAATCATCTCTAATGACCTCCCAACAGGTCTTATAGAACTCGGCAGGGAAGCCATTTGGCCTGGTGCCTTATTGAGCTCCATTTGAAAGATGGCCTCATACACTTCTTTCACTAAGAAATCGGCTGTGAGAATGTCATTTTCTTACTGAGTTAATTGCGGAATATCATGTAACATGGGATTTATATTTGAATATCTCGACGCGAGAATCTCAAATATGAAAACAACTCGTAATTCGTACGAACGGTTCAGAATATATTTCGTTTTGAAAAACCGATCTGAAAATAAATACTCTCTCATTGTGACACTTGTCATACATGCAGCAGGAGCATCAGTCAACGTGCAAAGAGCGTGCGGGAAAGTACCTGAAATGAGAAACTGAAATTTGGCAAGCAAAGAGCGTGCGGGAAAGTAAAACGTGACACTTAGCATGTTATGAGCGCGCGAGCCTTACCTTCTCAAAGGTCGACCTTTGAGAACTTTTTCCTATCGACTTTGGATAAAATTTAACCGAAAATATTAGAATTTTGATCAGATCATGGAGACTAAGAGAAACCCACACGACCTTCAATTCGTTCTCGCTGAAGGAAATGTTGTATATGTGGGCAACGAGGTGTCCCTCCCCAGCCCCAACACGGCTAGTCGCCAACCATAAAGTGTGTTTGACTTTACCACAAAGTGTGTTTGACGCTTAATATGGTCCCTGCATTAACAATGTCAAAGGCAAGAACCCATGCCATTGCCAGAAGCCATTCTATTTCTACCCAAAACAAAAACGTTGACTCCTTCTCGTTCCCACGTCACCCCTTGCACGTCTCCACCTCTACATATTTCCCTTACCGAAGCACGCACGTCGCCAGTCGCCCCACTTCCCCCCCACGCCGCACACCGCCACACCCCGTCCTCCACCTGCACGACAATGGCGCCAACGCCGTCAGGGACCGGATGGATTCACCGCCACCGTCCATTCCTCCAGCCCCTAATCATAGTGCTCGCAGGAATCCGGCCCGCCTCGTCCCAGTCCATCTTCACGCCGCCGACGGCCGGTGATACCTTCGCTCAGGGGTTCGCGCCGCCCCCACCACCAGCAGCTGCTGGGGGACTTGGCAGCGGGACGTTTAACGTGGCCACTTCGATCCTCTTCGTAGGTGTCATCGTCGCGCTCTTCTTGGTCGGCTTCTTCTCCGCGTACCTCCGACGCTGCGCCGACGCCGCCACTGGCGGCCAGCGTGGCAGGGGAGGCGCCGCGAATGCAAACGCGGCTGTCGCTGCCGCTGCGGCGGCAGCATTCTCGTCGGCGGTGAGCCGCAGCAGGAGGAGCCCTGGGCTGGGCGTCGCCGCGATGGAGGCGCTGCCGGTGCTGACGTACGCCAGGGCGAGGGCTGTCAAGGCTGGGTGCGGGGCTCTCGAGTGCGCGGTCTGCCTTGCCGAGTTCGACGACGACGGCGAGAAGCTCCGGCTCCTTCCCGGGTGTTGCCACGTCTTCCACGCCGCGTGCATCGACTTGTGGCTCGCGGGGCACGTCACCTGCCCCGTGTGCCGAGCCGACCTGGCAGACCCGGCCGTCGCCGCCGCCGGTCACGTCCTTTCCGCTGACCTCGCTGCTCACGTAGAAACGCCCGATCACACGGTTGTCAACGTCGAGACGTCCCCGCCAACGGCAGGAGAAGATACCGCGTCAGATCGGCACCAAGAGACGGCGGAGGAGCGGGTGGATCGGTTCACGCTTCGGCTGCCCGAGAGGCTGAGGAGGGAGATCGAGGAGGCGAAGCGGCTCCGCAGAGCAATGAGCGCGGTGACCACCGCGACAGCGGCAAGCGCGTCAAGCGGGCGGTGGGTGCCGTCGGCATTACGAACAATGTCGGCCGCGCGTTCTAGCCGGCGATGGTCGGCGTTGTTCCGAGCAATGTCGGGTCCGCACCGAAGTGAGCTTGACGGGATTAGTCGGAGGGTGGCGCCGCTGCAAACCCACGCCACCGGCAATAACGTGGAGGTGGTGGCAGGGGCGGATCCAAGATTTGAGCATAGGGGGGGCCAAGAAGATAACGAACAAACAAGATATATATAAAAAAACTATACCAAGTCTTTCAAGTACACCAATTTTGTTCTCATTTTCCAGGGTCTTGCTGATATTTTGCCTTTTCGATTCTAACTTGTTCTTTGAGTTCGAAAAATGACTCTATTTGACAGGTAGTTTTATTAACACAATTTTCAAGGGAAGATTTTGTATCATCGCGGTTGGGAATGGAAACAATATGTCTAGTAGGTTGCTCGTGACCTCTAATCTTCTATCCCCTTGTTTGGATTTATATTTTCAGCTATAAAAAAATTGGAGGTTGAAACAATTGAATTGAAATATTAATTATTCATGGTGCCTTCTCTTCCTGACTTAAGCGGTACCATTCTAGTTTTAGTACAATATAATTAAGAGGCTATATGATTCGTAGAAAACAAAACTAGCAATTATCAGATTGGATTTTCAAACTAGCAAGTAGCAATTCCTATATTTGTTTGACCAGGTGCCTGTACATGAAAATGATACCTTAGGGCAATGAGCCGATCAGATTGGTTTGGAACTGAGTGTGGCGCACAGCAGGTCGTAGTCGACGTGGTTGAAAAGAGACACTGGAGGTGTGCCTTCGCAAATCACCAATCGCGGAGACGCCTGAGTCCAGAGTCCCGGCGGCCGGCGACGACGCACAACCAACGATGCCCTAGGCGGCTTGGCAGGCAATGAGACGGAGTAAATCCGTCCAGGAAAAGGAAGGCGAACAGAACCTATACGACGCAGTCCCTGGATCGACCGATGGATTTGTCATTCCCGTTTTGCCGACGCTATTTACACGTTATGGTGGCCTTGGCCCTTGGTGGCTAAACTGTTTTGGGCCAAGCCCAGAGTCCTGGACCTTGCTTGGATTAGACATTTCCCATTGCTAATGGCCGGAGTAGTATAATTAGTCTAAACTAATACATCAGCCCCTGCTGCATGTGATTAAGGGGGGCCGAACCATGGCGGGGGCCTGGCCACCGCTCGCCCCCACCTGGATCCGCCACTGGGTGGTGGTCGCGGTACAGGACGACGAGGGGCAAACAGACAAATACTACGCGCATAGCCTCACGTTCGCCGGGTTCGTCATCGACGGCGACGTCGCGGCGGGCGACTGGAACCCGGAGGTCTTCCAGGTGTCGGCCAATGTGCCGGCCGTGGCGGCGCCCCATCGGTGAAGCTGAAGAAACGCAATTAGTTGACTTTGGTCGTTTTGAAATCCTTTCCTAGAATTGATAGTAGTGGAGATCCAAATGTTGTTTCGTTAAATATGGACAGAGCTGTACATTTTAGCGGTAGTTTTGTCAATTCGGAGATGAAATTTGTACATACATACTGCATATTGATTATTCTGCATGAACTGTGTTTGAAAGACGTGCGATCATTTTGGCGTGCAGTAGTGCTGTATCATTCTCGCCATTCTAGCTTGTTCATGCATCATCATCACCATGGTCAGGATGACATGAAATCCTGAAGCACAAGTGCACAATCATAGTAGATCCATCTTGGAAAAACCAGCAGCAGCACAAGATTCCGCGTCAGACAAGTGCTGATTCACAAGGCTTGACATGATGAGCACTTGATTGCCATGACAGTGTTGTTTATGCAGCTAATTGGCGGTTGACTTGCTCTAGTCCATGAATAGATCCATTCCCCCTCATAACAAGGCGAAAAAGAAGATCTCCCAAACATGTAATTAAAGCAAGATTCATACCTAGTACTCACTCTGTTCCAAAACAGATGACTTTCATTTGTCTACATATGAAAATGACGGTGAAGAGAGAAAACAATAGAGCAACATGCTGCACGATCTGACACAACGATTTTTTTGTATTTATTTTAAATGGAGTCGACGAAGACTCTTTCGTAAAAAGTATGGTACCTCTGTCACTTTGAAATAGCTTGTCACAAGCAGATCATTAGTCAAAGAAGCCACTTCACCGTTCAGAAGGTATTGCTTGATTTGATTAGGAATAATGCTGCACACAATGACACAGCTGTTGCACATTGTACAATTCATGTATATAGCCCCATAGACATTTGGATAAAGGAACCTTATTTCCACGGACCCATAAATAAAGTATATATATGCTACCTTGACAGAGAGTTAATGGTGTAAAAATAGCATAGTTTTCACACAACCAAATTTCAACGATTGGTTATGACATCAGGGTAGCTCAACACCTTGACTTGTTAGTCCGATCAGATAAAAGATGTGTTTAGAGTTTCGTGGGGTGAGCAGCTCTCACGTCTCTTCACTATATATAAGAGGATCAGGGTACATGTGTATAATACATGAATACACGTATAGACAGAGATATACAACAGCTAGACTACTTAACACACCCCCTCAATCTAAACCTCTACTAACTAGGTTGAGATTGGTCTTAAACCTGTCTAGCATCTGTCTAGTGGCTGGTTTAGTGAACACATCAAGCAGCTGATCATTAGTGGAAATGAATCTGACATCCAATAGGCCTGCTGCTACTCGTTCACGCACAAAGTGGAAGTCTATCTCAATGTGCTTTGTCCGAGCATGAAAGACTGAATTCGCCGTCAGATATGTAGCCCCAAGGTTATCACACCATAGTATGGGTGGACGCTGTTGAGTTACACCAAGCTCTTTAAGAAGAGAATCAACCCATATTGCTTCAGCAGCCCTATTTGCCAAGGCTTTGTACTCAGCCTCAGCCTCGGTACTGGATCTCGAGACTGTAGTCTGTTTCTTCGAACTCCAAGAAATAAGGTTCGGTCCAACAAACACAGCAAAACCACTCGTGTAGCGACGATCATCCGCACAGCCAGCCCAATCCGCATCAGTAAAAATACTAATGCCTGAAGATGAGGATCTCCGAATCTGCAAGCCAACCTGGAGAGTCCCTTTAACATATCGCAAAATTCGCTTAACCGCTTCCCAATGAGCTTCAGTGGGCTGAGATAGAAACTGGCACACCTTATTCGCCGCAAACGAAATATCCGGTCGAGTAAGGGTCAGGTACTGCAAGCCTCCAACAACACTACGGTACCGGAAAGCATCATCGGTACTAAGTACAACACCTGTACCACGAGCCAGCCTCTCTGACGTCTTCAAAGGAGTGGGAGTAGGATTACAATTCTCCATATTGACTCTGTGAAGAAGATCCAGTGCATACTTCCGCTGAGTCAATGTCATGCCCCTGAATTGTAAGACGCTTCCAATCCAAGGAAGTAATCCAGCTTACCCATATCCTTAATGGGAAACGCAGCAGCGAGAGCATGTACCAAGCGATCAACCGCCTCGGAAGTAGAGCCAGCAATGACTATGTCATCAACATAAACCAGCATATAAATCTGAATGCCATCCCAAGAGAAAATGAACAAGGATGTATCGGCCTTCGACGCAGAAAAACCAAGTTGATAAAGAAGCCGACTCAAACGAGCATACCAGGAACGCGGTGACTGCTTCAGACCATAGATAGACCGCTGGAGCTTGCACACATGTGAGGGGTATCTGGCGTCCTCAAAACCTGGCGACTGCTGCATATAAACATCTTCAATCAAAAACCCATGAAGGAATGAGTTGCTAACATCCACTTGCCGAAGACTCCAATCACGAGAAACTGCAAGTGAGAGCACAGGACGAACAGTCGCGGGTTTCACAACCGGACTGAATGTATCACCATAGTCGATCCCATGTTGCTGGGTGAAACCACGCGCCACCAAACGAGCCTTGTGTTTGTCAACGCTGCCATCAGGACGGTGCTTGGTTTTAAAGATCCATTTACTGCCAACGATATTGACTCCGGGGGGTCGCGGAACCAATGTCCATGTCCCGGTCTGAGTGAGGGCAGCAAACTCGTCTGCCATAGCCGCACTCCAGGCAGGCTCCTGCAATGCTTCCCGATGAGATACTGGTGCAGCAAAGAAAGCCCGTCGACGTGGATCATAACGGACTGTCCCATCGGTATAAACCTTCTCCTTCCTGGTGTTGTCGCGCGCACGTGTTACCATCGCGTGCGTAGAATCGTCGACATCAGGCGGTGGAGCAGCTGAGGGTACCGCGGCCGATGGATCGGCAGTTGGCGGCACGAGCTGCTCCTGGTGCACCGGCGGGGAAGCGATCGGCGACGCCTGGGCGACGGGAGCCATGCTGGGGGCAGCGGGAGCTGGGCCGGCCCCAGACGGAGATGGGCCGGGCGCGGGTGAGGTAGAGGCCGCACGGGGCGGCGAGCCATGCATGGCCGCACCATGCACGTCGATCGGCGACGCAGGCGGGACGTCGCTCGCACGACCTGGCACCGAAGGTTCCTGAGGAAAAAGAGCATCTGACACAGGAGCATTAGTGGACAAAAACGTCAGGTCATAATTTCGCATTGGTGTACTCGTAACCGGTTCATCAGAAGGGAAAGCAATGGACTGTTCTAGAGTGGACACGTCAACAGAAACTCCGGGTGTAGCAAACGGAACACCGTTTCATCAAAGACTACGTCACGAGAAATATAAATACGCCCCGTGGATTTATCCAAGCACTTATACCCCTTCTGCATCAGGCTATACCCGAGAAAGACACACATCTTAGAGAAAATCTAATTTGTGTGAGTTATATTTGCGAAGACTGGGCCAACACGCGCACCCAAAGATGCGAAGAAAGGAATAGTTTGGCTGGACCTGGAGGAGTCGAAAAATAGGCGTCTCATTTTTAATAACAGGTGTAGGCATACGGTTGATAAGATAGCACGCCGTAAGGAACGCTTCATCCCAATAATGGAGAGGAAGTGAAGAATGAGCGAGCAGGGCAAGGCCTGTTTCAACCAGGTGACGGTGTTTACGCTCAGCAATACCGTTCTGTTGGGATGTGTGTGGGCAGGACACACGGTGTGAGATCCCCGTGCGCTGAAAAAACTGGTGAAGACGATGGTATTCACCACCCCAATCAGATTGGACAGCCTTTATTTTGGCGTTCAAGAGGCGCTCAACATGAGCCTGGAAAGCATAAAAAATCTGCTCAACATCAGACTTATTCTTAAGGAGATAAATCCAGCAAAAACGAGAATAGTCATCTACAAAGCTAACATAGTATTTGTACCCCCCCGAAGAAGCACGTGCTGGACCCCAAACATCAGTATGTATTAACTCAAGAGGCATAGTAGTAACATGAGATGACAAAGAATAGGGTAACTGATGACTTTTAGCACGCTGACATGCATCACACACGAGAGATAAATGGTCTGACGATGACCAAGAAAGCTCATTTGTTCTAACAATAGATTGCACTACATTTTTTGATGGATGACCGAGACGCTGATGCCACTATGATGGAGTGACCTTGACACTAGCGGAGGCGTGACGAGCGGAGGTGGACGACGCTTTGGCAAACGGAATAGGGTAGAGCCCTCCACGACTTCTACCTCAAAGGACGATTCTCCCCGTGGCCTTGTCCTTAACAAAGAAAGCGTGACGGTGAAATTCAACAAACACGTCATTATCGGAAACAAGGCGAAAAACGGAAAGGAGATGTTTGCTAATATGGGGAACATGAAGAACATTTTTTAGATGAAGTGATGAACCGGCTAGATTCGAATAACCAATATGCGAAATTGACAAACTTGAACCATTAGCCACTTGCACTTGATCCTTGCCACCATATCGCTCATAAAACTGAAGGCGCTCGAGTTCACTCGTCAGGTGATCCGTGGCGCCGGTGTCCAGATGCCAGTGAGGATTCTCGCCACCACTCGTCGAAGCTGAGTTGCCAGAGTGCTGGTTGTTGGAGCGGTAGTCCTCCGCTGCACGACGACAATCGGGAGCAAGGTGCCCCCAATAGCCGCAGTATCCACAGCGTGGGCGCCAGCGTTGGCGACCTCCTCCTCCATTGCGGCCACCGCTGCCACCGTTGCGGCCACTGCCGCCGTTACCGCCGTTACGGTTGTCACCACTGTAGGTGTTGCCGCCTCCATAGGCGTTGCTGCCCCCGTAGGGGTTGCCACCACCGCCACCCTGATAGCCTCCGCCATAGGGGTTGCCGCCACCGTAGGGGTTGCTGCCGCCTTGGGGGCGATATCCGCCGTTGCCGCCCTGAGCAGGAGGTGCCTGGTTGTACTCTGGCACGCGAGGGCGCTGGCCGATGGGAGGTGCAGGGCGCGAGACGGCATTGGCCGACGAGGTCCATCCTTCGGCTTGTGCTTGCTGCGCCTGAAGTGCCTCGAAGGAGAGGATATGCGCGTAGAAGTCGGTGTAGGTCACGGACTGGTTACCAACCGTGAGCGATGCCGCGATGGAGTTGAACGCGGAGCCGAGTCCGGTGATGATGTGGTCGACGAGTTCGTCGTTGGAGATAGGAGATCCAACGGCAGCCATGGTGTCTGCAAGTGACTTCATCATGTGCATATATTCAGCTGCGGGCTTGTCCTCCTTCCGCAGGGTCTGGAGTTGACGTCGGATGTGTCGAACGTTTGCGCGGCTATGGGCGCCGAACATGGCATGAACAGATGTCCACGCCTCGGAGGCAGTCTTGCAGCCGATCAGTTGGCACGCGATGGTTGGCTCCATGGCGCCGAGAAGAAATCCCAGAACCTTATGGTCCTGAGTCCACCAATGATGGTAGGCGGCATTGGGGATGGTCACCGCCTTATCGCCTTCCCCCGTGGTGATCTCTTTCGCCGGCGCGGCCTTGGTCACATCGACGTGTCCGTGGAGACCGGCGCCAGAAAGGTTGGGCAGGAGGAGGCCCTTCCACAGCATGAAATTGCTGTGGTCGAGTCGGACGGGGACGGAGAGCGAGATCGCGGCAGGAGTGGACGCCGATGAAGAGGAGACAAGGGCGCCGACATCCGCCGTCGTGAGAGCGGACGACGTCATCGCTCAGCCGCGGTGGAGAGCTCGCTGCGGCGCGGAGATGGACTCCAATCGGATCGCGCATGCTGTCGCGGAAGAGGGCTCGCGGCGGCGCGTGGCTCTGATACCAAGATAAAAGATGTGTTTAGGGTTTCGTGGGGTGAGCAGCCCTCACGCCTCTTCACTATGTATAAGAGGATCAGGGTACATGTGTACAATACACGAATACACGTATAGACAGAGATATATAATAGCTAGACTACTTAACACGATCAATGTATTTTTCTTCCAGCAAGAGAAGACCAAAGTGCACCGGCATTTGTATCTTCCATAGTACTACTATACGAGTACCTAGTTGTCAGCAACTCATCATAGACTAATGAAACAATAACTAAACAAATGACATCTATATCTTCTGGCATGTTCTGATCAAGTTCCCAACCGGTAGACCAATTGAAATCCAGTCTCCTCGTAAGCAAAGCACATGGCTTCGCTATCTTCAGATTAGGCACACACCTAATCAAATCATGCCTTTGTTCTCCTTGAAGAAGGCTATCACGTCAGTTTTACTAATCCATCAGGGCTTGTTTGGTAAATGCAATCCGGGGGATCCCGGCCTTTTCGGGCTTGTTTGGTAACTGCAATCCCGGGGGATCCCGGTCTTTTCCCGGGGAGAATTTTCCCCTAGTCTGGAGGTCGGGAATAGAATTCCGGGGTTTTACACCTGGTTCTTCAGATTCCCGACCGGAATTATTTTCCCGAGAATATTTAACCCGGACAGCCAAACAAGCCCTTCCCGGGGAGAATTTTCCCCTAATCCGGAGGTCGGGAATAGAATCCCGAGGTTTTACACCTGGTTCTTCAGATTTCCGACCGGGATTATTTTCCCGAGAATATTTAACCCGGACAGCCAAACAAGCCCTTTGGTAACTGCAATCCCGGGGGGATCCGGGCTTTTTCCCGGGGAGAATTTTCCCCTAGTCCGGAGGTCAGGAATAAAATCCCGGGTTTTACACCTGATTATTCAGATTCCCGACCGAGATTATTTTCTCGGGAATATTTAACCCGGACAGCCAAACAAGCTTCCAGTGGTACTATGCACTGGCGGAACCAGGGGGACCAGCGGGGCCACGGCTCCCCCAACATTCAGTAATTTTTCCAATACCCCAGATTATTTATGCAAGGAGCTACGTGTTTTTAGCTATGTCCATCTCTCAAACACGAAATGCATGTGCGCTGCTCACAGAAAATCCGACTGAGAGATCGGAAGCCTTAGCTTTTTTACTTTTCCTCTCACTTCTTCATCCCATCATCCACGAGCATGCATGCAGCATGCGTTTTTTTATCTTTCTATAGATTCTCTCCCTCTCTCTATTCTTCAATATTCGAAGCACCCAAAGCAACCATGCCGCTAGAACGACCCTGATCTCATTTCTTGTCCGATTTTTTTACACAAAGCGACCACTGGTTTCTAAGAGATTGCTTATTAATATACAATATACAATATATACCCAGAAAGAGAAAGAGATTTCAATGATTCTCAAGGATTGAATTATTTGTGAATTAGCTGGGTTCAACATTTAATGGGATATAATGGACATATTTTGCTTAGTTGACACAAAAAACCTATATATTCCGTACATTTTTTCTGCATTTTACCGCTATGGTCAATGCTCGGCCCCCTATGTGTATTTCCTGGTTCCGCACTGGTACTATGCAACATCTACTAGAAAGCATAAACGCTTTTCTGGAGCAGTAAAAAGGAAGAACGCGCACGCCCCAGAACCTTCACCGCTTTTACACGTATCTCTTCTTGGTAGAATCCAGCACAAACTAAGTAAACAACACAATCTAGAAAAGAAGAACCTTTGCTTTTCTTCCGCTGCTCTAAGATCCCTTGCCTCGATACCTTTCAGTAGCCTTCTCGAGCAGTCTTCTGAATTGTTCTTCAAGGAAGGAAGGGAATGAAACAAAGCAAGGAAGTTAAGCTGACCCACAGCACCTATTCCGCCAAGGATAATGCTTGCGACCGCAGCATGCTCTGCATTCGTGCTAATTGATCGGAGACTAGTATATATACACTAGTGGCGGCTCTGAACAATCGCTAGCCGTCGAGCCCAAACGAGATAGTACAACAGGTTGAGGAGGAGGAAGAAGAGGCGCTGCCATGGCACAGATGCTGCTGCACGGGGTGATGGAGGCCAAGATTCTGGAGGCCGACCTGTCCGTGGCGTCAGACGGGCAGCTAAGGCAGCCGCGGAAGGTGTGAGCATTTCTACTGGTTCACTGCCTTCTTTGCCCCGTGTATCGGTGTATCTCTTATCTTCTCCTATTAAACTACCACCTGTTTTTATTGATTCTGTCTACAATTACCATCTTAATTTGTTGTGGGCGCGTCAAAATTCAAAGCCTCTAAATTTAGAGTCCGTCTAGATTTTCTTACATATGTTAGTCAAAGATGCTGGGGTTAGAGAATCTCAACAACTTACCTATTTTTTTGTTGCAAAAAGCCAGTTATGGGTATAGAAGAGAGTAGATTTGTAGAAAAAATCGTGATATTCTTGCAACTTATCCAAAGCTGATTACACATGACACAATTTGCTTCTAGTTCTCAACTCATTGTGCGTATAATCCGAAGTAAACTTTCATGACATGATATCTGAAATCCCAATTTTCAAGCCGCACACAACTCCAATACATTTCAAATCCATTTGAATTTAAAATTCATATTTAAGCCTAAACTTGCAAGCAGAGGAAAAACGAACATATTAAAATTATTAGAGCTCCCACATCAAGTGATGATCGATATCATCTATACCCTCCAGTGTACACAAGTGAAGTTCATGAAGGTTTCATCATCCACACTACATAAATAAAAAATATAAATTACAATCCCAATCCAATCCAATCACATCAAAATTCAATCAAATATATTCCAATTTTAGTTCACGTGACATTACAATGCAATCAAAGAAATTGGCAAACAAAAAATTACCTTTAGCAATGTTTCACCTAGCACCTCTTGTGCTCCGGTCGTCGTGGTGAAAGGGTATCTTTTGTCCTAAATGGCCCTTTGTCAAACAATCTCCCACTAATGGCCCCTAGAGAAACTTTTAACCACGTATGGCCCCTCCCAAAAAACGTCATACTAATATGCGTTCTGACAATCTCACGGGCTCTGGGGATGTGAGAATACGCCATTCACTTTGGCCTATCTGAAACTGCGAAATGCAAAAACAGCCAAGTCATTTGCAATAAGGCATTTGATACAGTGTTTTTGCAATTTCAGAGCCTCTGAAATTTTCAGAAACGCCAACGCAAATGACGTATTCTGATATTTTCGTAGCCTGTGGAGAAATCTCACAAGCTCTAAGGTTGTAAAAACACCATATCAACTGGCTTACTGCAAATAACTTAGCCGTTTTTGCATTTCACAGTTTGAGATAAGCCAAAGCGAATGGAGTATTCTGACATTTTCAGAGCCTCAAGATTGTCAGAACGCCAACGCGAATGACGTTTTTGGGGAGGGGCCATACTTGGTTGAAAGTTTTTTGAGGGTTCATTAGTGGCTGATACTTTTTCAACGGGAAGGATAAAAGATATGGTGGAAGGGCAAGGTTGTTGGGGGCTCCTAGGCCGACAGATCGAGGTCGCCAAAGGAACCACATGAGGAAGTGGAGGTGCCTCGGTCCTTGTCGGTCTTAGCCACGGGTTGTCACATGGTTGTCGCTTCCTCGAGTACCTGTGTCTGGACGTGCCCTCATCTATAACGACGTGGAGGCACATACCTTCCACAATTGCGCGTGAGCCCATGGTCGGAGGCACGTTGGCTGCAGGTCTGGGTTGGGCCCTAATAGCTGATGCACCTTCTTCTTCGGACCGATGTGGACAAAGACCGGGGAGGATAACGGAGGGAGGTAGAGGGGTGGAGCAAGTATGCAGTTGCCTTCGTTGGCAGCTCAGGGGGGCTGAGCGCAAACATTTCTGGCAGAGTCGTTGGCCTCTTCCGCGTGGTGGCTAGCATTTTCGATAATGGCATAATTGTTTATGCATATCATGTACTTCTTCCACCCGAAGTGTGTTTTTTCGGAGTCCCAGATACTGGTCGGAATAAGAGCAAGCGAAGCGTTGGTCAAGTACAAGTGTGGGACTCGAGTTTAGCCGTTGGAACAACCCGGTTCACAAACTAGGTTCCGATTAGTTGAACCGTGCACCCATGCCTAGATGCCCCTATAGCCTTGCTCATGGTATCCTTTCCCTTTTTCATCTCCTTTGTACGACATCTGTTAAAAAGTACTCTTCTAAATAGAAGTGTTTTTGTTTTTTCTTGATTTGTACGTTTAGACGTATTTTGGTGTGTTAATTTACTCATTTAAGTCTGTATTTAGTCCATATTTAAGTGGTCAAAACATTTTACAATTTGGAAAGAATGGAGTAAAAGGTATTTTATTTACAATGGACGGGGCCCACGGAGATGCTAAGCATTTAGCAGAACTTGTTTTTTCGAGCCCAAGTGTAGCGCCAGTTTTCTTGTATTGGGCTCAAGCTGCTTATGCTCTAATGAGCTAAGGGTCCTTTTGTTCGGGCTCTTAGCAGCATCTCCAACGCTTCTACATCGTGAAAGCTAGAGCCCGACAAATAAGAGCATCTCCAACTAGATTAGGCAAATTTAATCCTCTGTATGTCCGCGGACAGTGTACGAATATGCCTTATATATTGACACTTGCAATCACAACCCCTTTTTTTAGTTGTTAAAGTCATACGACTACATGCATATTGGTTTTGTGCATACATCATACCTAACCTACAACAATTTATCTAGTGCATTTAGATAATTCATACATGATGATTACAATCACGACTAAGATAACTATCGCCCTCAATGCAAAGTAAAATTCTCGATGACATATCTCTTAATCTTATTCATCTTATACTGAGTTGCATCCGTCTTGATCTTACAATAATTGACGATACCGACAATATCCAACTTCATTTCCATCTTTTTTTCCACTATGTTCTTCTCTTCTTCTATCATCTTATTCTCTTCTTCAATCTTCCTCACTGCCTCCTCCATTTTCCGGTTTGTCTCTTGAGCTAACTCCATATTAAATCCTACATGAGAACAATGCATCAACCAATTCAAATCCAATTACATAACTTCACATTAACCTTGAAATTTGAGCAAACCCTAAAATCATACCGTGTCGATATCAGAGGAGTTGTTGTTCCTGTTGCCCGGGAGGGAAACCTCATCATTGTTGTTGTCCTAGGAAATAATTGTGCCATGATGGCGGGCAGGAAAGCTCAGGGAGGTGGCGCCTCAGACCGCATAGGCGACGTGTGGAGATGAGCTGCAGGCTGGAGAAAACCCCAGATCTGGCAGCCAGACATTCAGAAAAATTGTGGGAGAGCGCCGGCTAGCCACAAAAGGGGCGGAAGCTGCCGAAATTTGGCAGCCGCGGAAACCTTCCCCGGTCAGAATCTGGTTGGTAGAGGTGAGGCGGGAGCACGGAGGACGATGTGAGTGCGAGGGAGCAGCGTTGAGGCCAAAACGGAAACATAGCTTGGGAAGGGACGATGAAGCTAGGCAAGGGAGAGGGCACGTGAAAAAGATACAAGTCGAGCGAGGGTTCAGACCAATTTAGGTGATTTGAGGTGGGTCCGGCCTGTCGAATCCGATGTGGCGAGTGTGTCCGGGCACGTCGGCATGGTCCATTTCCGACCCACTATGGGCTGGATATAAGAGGTGTCAGACAGCCCAGACGTTGGGGATAGGTATGGGCATCATATTGGGTAGCGCTTTTCTATCCAGAGTCTCCGCTCGGACGTATAGGGAGGAGTTGGGTCTGGTTGGTGGTTGGAGATGGTCTAACTGTCTGGTCTTTAACTTCACGTAGGTCATGTACAGTTATTTTGACACCAACTGTCTGTACTACATGTCCATGTCACCTCTACACAACGTTGTCCCTAGATTCTAGTGTCAATCCTTGCCGATACCCAAGTTAGGGCGTCCACCCTCCTTTGCATTGCTCCGCCTCCTCCAGTGGTGGATCACATGGGGAGACAAGAGAAGACCGCGGATGGATTCTTGGGAAGAGATAAATTGGTGTTGATTTACAAAAGCGGAGATGGACGCCGCCATGGACGAACGTTAGGAAAAAAAGATTGAGAAAATAATTTCTTTCGGGCCTGGATACTATCGGAAAAAACAGGAGGATCAGTGTCTTAGCCAGCGGGGAATTACCGACGGACTCACCGACGGACTCGTTCTCTCTCCACCTTCTCTGACAAAAGATCTTAAATGGCATCTGTTATAAACGCATTGTACATTGCCTTAGGCGTGTTTAGTTAATTGCATGGATTTTGGCGCATTTGCATCCATGCCTCCCCATGGCATGGCCCAGGAAAAACACAGCTTGAGCCACGTTGTGTAGCCCGTTTGGTTGCCTGTTTGGTAAGCTGCTAAAGTGGTTGCAGGGTGATTAAAGGCATGAAACTGGTGTTTGGTTACACGCTTCAGCCGTGTTATGCTCACCACATGAAAATGGTGATGTTACCACCCCTTTGAACTAACCGATCACACATTCAGACACACAGCAACATTCAGACACATTCAGACTTGCAAGCTAAGCAATAAGATGATTTAGCAAACTAGTATATACAGTAGCAGCATAAGCTCTGAAAAAATTCATTTGAATAAGTTTATGGGAATACATTTTTTTTAGAAAAGGGAATTTTATTAATCCCAGCCTCTGCATCGAGTGATGCACACAGCCGCTTTATGGGAATACATGGATCAAGTACTAACAGGGGCGTCCTCAATCTAAAAGAGGGGGCATCCCATGCCCCTGGGTTAACATCTAAGAGGGGCAACACATGCCCCTTATCAAAACGCAGCAGTCTACTGATCTTACCACGCTGGACTTAGTCGTTGTAAGGATAGATGCAGCCCTTGGACGTCGACGTGGTGCTCTTGAAGATGGTGAGCTTGAAGTCGTAGGAGGTAAGCTTGAAGACGATGGCGTCAGCTTCCCACAGCTCGTACTTCAGCATCACATCAGGCCAGTTTCGGCCCAGCACCATCTCGCCGCCGTGCGTGGTCACCTGCACCCACTCATCGCAGTAGTGGCACGCCGTAAGCGGCATGCAATGTGGGAGTGGGATCTGCACCCAGTCCATCAGCGTGCCTGGAACGATTTGGGGATGACGAGCATCAACAGGTCGTCGTCGTCGAGCTGGACGTAGAAGCGACGAGATGTCAGTGGCCTGGGAGGTGGTGCATCATTGGCTGCCTACCCTGGGTAAAGTTGGACAACTTCACCGACTCCTCCTGCCTATCAGGCACCACACTAGCCAGCAGTTGCGCGAGAGAACGGCCTCTAGGCTGGGAGGTGTTGGTGGCAACGGCGTCTCTGCGACTTCCTAGTCCATCCTAGGTACCTTGTCAAGACAACGACGTCAGCGAAAGGGACAAGTAACACTGGCAAGACATGGAAGAGCGGTGATCACCGCAATGACAAGACATGCACATGGTCATGGACAAGCAGAAGCAGGGACATGTACAAGCAATAGATGGACATGCAAGACATTAACATGGACACTGACATGCCAGAGTTGGACACACATGGATATTGATATACAAGAACATCCACATGAACAAGAACATGGACATTGGTCTACAAGAGCAAGAACAAGAACATGGACATGGACATGAAGATCTACAAAGAGCCTACAATGGCACAAACCCTAATAGATCTACAAGAACACGACAATGGTGAGAAGAAAAAACCCCAAATAGGACACAAACCCTAACCCAAATCTAAATCGGGACTTAATCCAACACCCGATGACCTAAAAGGGGTTTAATGTCCACTTGCAGTGTCCAAGGAGGGTCCTGCCGGCGTCGAAGAAGAAGCCCGTGCCGCCGGATTGGAAACCGATGTCGGCGGCGGCATCGGTCGTTGGCGCTGGCGCCGCTGGTTTCCCTACCGCCGCAGCTCACCCCGTCTCCGATGTCGCCGCTGCTGCTCGGGGACGGCCGACACAAACAGGCGACGGTGCTTTGAGCATCCGTGCCAAATCTGTGGGATCCTTTCCGACGAGCACCTCCACCCATTTCTGGTGAGCGGTGTGGGCGGGGGTGCCGGAATGGTGAGTGCGGCGGGGCGGGGGAGGAGAGCGCCGGCTATGGAGCGGAGAGGCCGAGAGGTGAGAGCGTTGGAGTGCGTGGTGAGGGGAGGGGGGTGGGGAGTTATGCTGAAACGTCGTGTCTCCCGCGCTTTCCAACGCGTGCGAGACTGCAACACACGGAGCTCACTAGGGCCTGGCCTAGCAAAAACGGCCAAATCGGCCGTTCATCCGGGGTCTGGCTGATCACTGCTTTTAGATTATTTTTTTTAGATTACACTGCTTTTAGATTTGTGTTGTGCAACAACACGGGCCGACCTAGACAACCAAACGAGCAAAATTTGCATCCCACAGCCTGGCCCAACCCGTCACAGCCCCCTTAGTATGTCAATGGACTCACATCTCTACATTGTGCATCATCATCAATTCATTTATCTCCTACGGCACTTTCTCAAAAATGTAAATCCACTAACATCTTGTGCAACGAAGCAGACTGTCATGAAGAGGAAGGTCTTCTCATGGATCAAGAAGCTGTCATTCTGCAATTGCCAGGTAATAACAAACCCCAATTAACGAGTCCATCAATCTTCCTCGCGGCGATCTTAACAATCAACCCTAACACACGCAGTGCATGCAGCAGCTGGAGAACGGTCTCGGCGCCACTACGGGCAAATTGTACGCGACGGTGGACATCGACAAGGCACGCGTCGCCCGGACGCGCATGCTGGGCCCCACCAACGTTCCCAAGTGGGAGGAATCGTTCCACATCTACTGCGCCCACGATGCCGGCCACGTCATCTTCACCGTCAAGGCCGAAGATCCCGTCGGCGCCACGCTCATCGGCCGCGCCTACCTCCCCACCGACGGTGACGTCCTCGCCGGCCAGCAGGTGGACCAGTGGCTCCCCATCTGCGATGACAAGCGCCGCCCGCTGGAAGGAGGGGACAAGATACATGTCCAGCTCCGGTTCACCGACGTGGCCGCGGACCCGGAGGCCCGATGGGGTGAGGGCGTCGGTACCGCGAGATACCTGGGAGTGCCACGGACCTTCTACGGGCAGCGTCGCGGCTGCCGGGTCAGGCTGTACCAGGACGCCCACATCTCCGACAGCTTCGCTCCACGGATACAACTCGCCGGAAGGAGGCTCTACGAGCCGCGACGGTGCTGGGAGGACGTGTTCGAGGCGATCACCAACGCCCGGAGGATGGTGTACATCGCCGGGTGGTCCGTGAACACCGACGTCGAGCTGGTGCGCGACCCGCGCAAACCGTCGTCGGGGACGCTCGGCGAGCTGCTCAAGAGAAAGGCGGCCAGCGGCGTCACGGTGCTGATGCTGGTATGGGACGATCGGACGTCTGGGTGGCTGGGCGCGATTCGGCGCGACGGGCTGATGGCCACGCACGACGAGGACACGGCCGCATACTTCCGTGGCAGTGGCGTACGCTGCGTCCTATGTCCCCGGAATCCCGGCCAGGGCCGGGGGAGCTACGTGCAGGACGTCGAAACGGTCACCATGTTCACGCACCACCAGAAGACGGTGATCGTCGACAGCGGCGGCGGCAACCCCGCGGAGAACGCGTCCCCGGGCCTCGTGAGCTTCCTCGGCGGCATCGACCTCTGCGACGGGAGGTACGACACGCAGGAACACCCCCTGTTCCGGACGCTGGGCACCACGCACCGCGGCGACTTCCACCAGCCCAACTTCCCCGGCGCATCCATCAACAAGGGCGGGCCAAGGGAGCCGTGGCACGACATCCATTGCCGCATCGAGGGGCCGGCAGCATGGGACGTGCTCGATAACTTCGAGCAGCGGTGGCGTAGGCAGGGCGACGGCGACATCTACCTTGTCACCCTCGACAAGGGCTGGTCAGCGCGCGAGGCGATCCAGGACGCCGAGGCGTGGAACGTCCAGGTGTTCCGGTCCATCGATGCCGGCGCAGCGACGGGGTTCCCGGATATACCCGAGGAGGCCTCGCGGATCGGGCTCCAGACCGGGAAGGACCACGTCTTCGAGCGCAGCATCCAGGACGCCTACATCCACGCCATCCGCCGCGCCCGGGACTTCATCTACATCGAGAACCAGTACTTCCTGGGGAGCTCCTACGCGTGGCAGCGCGACGACGGCGTCACGGTGGAGGACATCAACGCGCTGCACCTCATCCCCAAGGAGCTTTCGCTCAAGATCGTGAGCAAGATCGAGGCCGGCGAGCGGTTTACGGTCTACGTGGTAGTGCCAATGTGGCCTGAGGGCGTGCCAGAGAGCGCCTCCGTGCAGGCCATCCTAGACTGGCAGCGCCGGACCATGGAGATGATGTACAAGGACGTGGCGCTGGCGATTCAGGCCCAGGGCATTCAGGCCAACCCCAAGGACTACCTCACATTCTTCTGTCTCGGCAACCGGGAGGCGTACAGCCCCGGCGAGTACTCGCCACCCGAGAAGCCCGACCCCGACACCGACTACATGAGGGCACAGCAGGCCCGGCGGTTCATGATCTACGTCCACGCCAAGACCATGATAGGTAACCTTATTTCTAGTGTCAGTTAAATATTTTTTCAATAGATTCTCGAAAAACAAAAGTTGTTCAATGCCATGTCAAAAGTTCAAACGAAATTATATATCGTTCAAAATTTGTTCTTTCTGACGACCTTAATTTGCAGTCGACGACGAGTACGTCATCGTGGGATCGGCGAACATCAACCAGCGTTCCATGGACGGTGGCCGGGACTCGGAGATCGCGATGGGCGCGTACCAGCCGGGCTACCTCGCGTCCCGCAACCGGCCGGCGAGGGGGCAGGTGCACGGCTTACGACTCGCCCTGTGGCATGAGCACCTGGGTCAGGCCGCGGCGGCTGCTGGCGCGAGCGATCTCCTCCTCCACCCTTCGAGCCTAGCGTGCGTGCGCATGGTGAACCAGGTGGCGCAGCAGCACTGGAAGATATTCGCTAGCGACGCACCTCAGGGAGACCTGCCGGGCCACCTCATGGCTTACCCCATCGGCGTGAGCGACGGCGGAGAGCTACAAGAGACCACGGACTTCTTCCCGGACACCAAGGCGAGGGTGTTCGGCAACAAGTCCGCCTACCTACCGCCAATCCTCACAACATGAAGGCAAGATCGATCGTTACGATCATGACTCGTTAAGCTGGATGAAGCACAATCATCAGGTGTTATATGCGTGTGTTGTGTACTGTAAATTCGTCGTGTGGATGGGCGTGTTGGAGAGAGCTGTGAACTGACATATATATATATATATATATATATATATATATATATATATATATATATATATATATATATATATATATAGCATCTGATTGTGAATTGCTAGTGTTCTAAATAAATAACAGGATTGTTTGTACGTGTGAGTAAAATCGCAATAATGGATTTGACACGAAGTTAGCAAGTTGCTACATCGTGTTCGCTTCTTCAGTGATTCAGTGAGTGGTCATTCGGTTGTTCGATTTTTTGCGAAATCCGGTTTTCTCAGAGAGCCAACAGCAGCTCACATAAAGATAAACAGAACAAAAACTAATATGAAGCTTCTAGTCCAGAACAACTTGAGCACACTGACATAAGAGATTGAGAAATTCAACGAAGATACAATCATGACATGCAGTAGCGAGATCAGTATGAGGGGCTGTAACACTAGAATGTAAATGAGGGGTTGAGGAGTCCTAATTTTTCTTCCTGAACTCCAATCTGTTGGCCCAATTCTACCGTGAAAAAATCCTATACGACCCAGGCTGTTACGACCAGGGACGTGGACCCAATCTGCCACCGTACACGAGCCCAGCACGAATCTCAAAGCAGGGTCCACGCTCTTGGTCGTACTAGCCTGGGTCACATAGGATTTTTTTTTTCCAATTCTACGTCTTAGTTTGAAGAGCCTAGTAATGCATGCACCCAAGTTCTGTTTACTTAGTATCTTCTCCGTTAGCCAATCTCAAAATTCTTGACCCGATCTTTCCAATAGATATTGCAGGAAATCAACGAAAATCTTCATAGACTTGCCGCGACAAATCCACAGGCCAAATGCTCGAACAGTTGACTTGTATATGTTTCTATCCGCTTACTAGTGCCAATCTATATATAAGCCTAACAACAAGTGTTGGAAATATGCCCTATAGGAAATAATAATATTGTTATTATCATATTTTCATGTTCATGATAAATGTTAATACTCCATGCTAGAATTGTATTAACCGGAAACATAATAATATGTGGTTTCACAAACAACACTGTATCCCTAGTAAGCCTCTAGTAGACTAGCTCATTGATTAATTACGGTTACGGTTTCTTAACCATGGACATAACTTCTCAATTAATAAACGAGATCATGTCATTAGGAGAATGACGTCATGGACATACACAATTTTTATTGTCAAGTGTCATATTTCTTAAACCATGAAATTATGTTATTCCCTAGTACCGAAGAATGCATTCGGGGCATCAACTGTCACTTCGTAACTGGGTGATCATAAAGATGGTCTACATGTATCTCGAAAAATACTTGTTGAGCTGCATGTATCAAAAAAAAGTTTGTCCATCCATTTGATGGAGAGATATACTCTGGGGCCACTCGGTAACACACATTCTATATCGCTTGCAAGCATGTGGCTAATGAGTTAGTAACAGAGAATGTTGTATTACGGAACAAGTAAAGAGTAGTTACCGATAACGAGATTGAACTAGGTATAGTGATACTACGAAGGATAGAATCTCGAGTAAGTAAAATATCGAGAGACAAAGGAAATGAAATGTGGATTGTTTCAGTCCTGGTGCAAACCGATAAATATCTTCGTTGAATATGTGGGAGTCATTATGGACATCTAGATCCCCTAATGATTATTGATCAGAGAGGTGTCTCGATCATGTCCGCATGATTCTCCAACCCATAGGGTCACACACTTAATGTTCGGTAACACTAGGGTAGCTCTAGTATATTCATGATGGTGGGACTGATGATTGTTCGGAGTCTCAGATAGGATGGTGGACATCACAAGGAGCTCCGGAAGAGTCCGGAGTAAATTTTTACATATAGGAAAGTGGTTTTAGGGTTCCGGAAAGGTTCGGGAATTTACCGATATTGTATCGGGTTTTTCCAGAAATGTTCCAGGGGTCCCATGGTGAGGCCCACCTATCCCGGTCCACATCGGCCAGCCACACCAACCACAAGAAGTCATCCGGCTAAGGGTTAAGCTGGCTGAGGGGTAAGGAAACCTTAACCCAAGGGTAGGAAACTTGACCCCTCAAGTTTCCTCCTTTGGTAAACTTGTGGGGCAAGTTCGACTTTGGGGGGCCAAGTCTCCCAACCCCCTCCACGCCTATATGAGAAGGGAGGCATAGGGGGGCAAGGTGATCATCATTCACAAGCCTCCCCTTGTCCCTCTTCCTCCTCATGTTCCTCTACAGTTGCTTGGCGAAGCCCTGCAAGAATTCCACCATATTCCACCACCACGTCGTCGTGCTGATAGATCGGTTCCCATCTACTTCTCCTCTCGCCTTGCTGGATCAAGAAGGAGGAGAATTTATCAAGTCGTACGTGTGCACATCTCAGATGTGTCGTTCGTTGCGGTGCTGGATCGGATTGGATCGTGACGTGAGTACGACTATACCAACCACGTTTCAACAAACGTTTCTGCTCGTGTGCTTCAAGAGTATGAAGACCCACTCTCTCTTGTTACAAGTATAATCCTAGATTAGGTCTTGACATTTCGTTTGACTCTCGTAGCAATTATTTTTTGCTATGCTACGATTCCCATCAAGAAGATTTTGTCTGCTTTGAAAGTGCTCTTAACTCGTAATCAGCTACCCACAGTCTCTTTCTTTTCTCTCTCTATTTCTGTCAAAAAAAATACGCTTAAGAATAGAGAGCGGAACAACTTGATTGTCTCACAATGTTAGCTCAATATCACCAAGTTTTCCAACCCTGCCCACTTGGGCCGGGTGGCTTATATAGGCGTAGTCCGCATACTAGTAGTTAAAGAAATATACCTTGTACGGACCCCATCAAAATGGTCATACCTCCTCTACCCTTCACTCATGAATCGTCAACTCCAAGAGGCATCATGTTTCTTCAGACTAAAGAACTAAACTCAACATAAGCTCTACTAGTGTACCCAGTTCTGGTTCATGTTCAAGTCAATTTAACAAAAGCTCTATTGCCCTGCCAGTTTTGCTTCATGTTCTCTTAACATAACTTGTACCGCCTCACCTAATTTTGTTTCAGATTCAAGCTTGACCTAATATAATGTGTACGATTACCTAGTTTTGCTTCATGTTCCAACTAGTTCTTCATCTTCCCACGCCAATGCATCAGATATTTCCAATTGATTCGTTTCTTCGACATTGAGTCTGAATGAGCACGTAGCAAGCTTCACTTTTGTCCTAAGAGATCTAACCCCTCTTAATAATATGGTTTTCCTATGACTCAAAAGTATAAAATTGAATCACTTGGTCTTCATGCTCCTAGACTCGTAGTGTTTATCGCTTTGCTTTTTAATCTTCCTCATCTTAAGGCTTCATTTTCATGAATCTCCACTCATGTGCTTTGAACTATCTTTACTCCACGCTTGGAAGGATCATCATCTTGATCCTTCATCTTCAATCCTCAACTTCACGTCTTCATGCCCAGAGTCTTCGTGCTTCTTCTTCTTCTTCTTTTTAGCGTTGATGCTGAAATTGGTGCGGAGAATCCTTAGGGATGAAGGGGGCTTGTGGCTTCATCTTGTGAAGGCCAAATACTTGCGAGGACGTCCCCTCATGGCCTAGGAGCAGAAGGAGGGGTATCAGTTTTGGAGATCCCTTCAGTCCATTAAACATGAGATTCAGCTAGGGGCCTCCTTCTCCGTAGGGGACGGAAGAGGGACCCTATTCTGGCAGGACACATGGCTTGGCGGGCGACCCCTACGGCATGAGTTCCCTGAACTCTTTGCTATCTGTTCGCACCCAATGCTCTGGTTACCGACGTTGCCCAACATGGGAGCTGGGGTATTGGGTTCTGTCATACGTTTGGCCTGGCGGAAGGTAATTCTTGGGAGATGCTTCTGGCTAGTCTCCCACAGTCACTTTCGGACTCTCCGGACAGTGTTTCGTGGTCTCTTTCTCCTTCGGGTTGCTACACCGTAGGATCCGTGTATCAGGCTCTATTTAGAGGGCCCGTTCTTGCGGACCTCCCCGTTGTGGAAGGCCCCGATGCCGCTAAAGATAAAAATCTTCACGTGACAGTTGCTGAGGGATCGCCTCCCCTCGGGTGTGGAGGTTGTGAAGCGGCAAGGGCCAGGTGATGGCATATTCCCTTTATGTGTGGTCCCTGAAACGGGACTCCGCATCCTCTTCTCATGTTATGCGGCTCGCTTCCTATGGAGCTTTGTGTCTGAGGCGCTCTGGTCAGAGTGGCAGGCTCGAGACCTCGGGGAGTTCCTGGAGGTGCAGGAATACCGTACTGGTAAGAGGAGGCACCTCTTCTGGTTAGTGTTTGCCGCGATGACCTGGACTTTATGGACTATACGTAATAAGATGGTTATCGAGTGTGTCTTCTTGAGGCGTACCTCTAACTCTGTGTTTAAATTATTGGCATTTTTGTAGCAGTGGCACCCGTTATGTAAATAGAGGGATAGGGAGCAGCTAGACGGGACTATCGAGAACCTCCTGATGGCGGGACGCCACCTTTCTGCATCATCTAGTCGCCGAGTTGTACTCCTTTCGGAGTTCTATCGCTACCCTCTTTATTTTCTTGTTGGGCATGTTTGTACTGTTTGCCCCAGCAGACTTTGCTTTCTCTTTTCGAACTTGTTACTTGAACCTTGTATGATTATGGGCGGTTGCTTTATTTATAAAGCGGGGCGGTAGCCTATTTCAAGGATTCATATCCTATGATGTCTCAACTCCGTGGCTCCGCGCCATCTTCATCTCTTGGATATGGTTCAACTTTTATGGTGGTTAAACCTATCACCTATCACTTGAGGATTGTTCATGTGTATACTAGCGAACATGTTAGTATTCTTAACCATGTTGTCATCTATCATCCAAAACTCACATCAAAGGTACTAGATGTAATTTCAGCCTAGCGGTTGATGGGAAAGTAGTTTATGTCATTCTTACACATCCCCGCGCACATGAAGTCTATAATCCTCCGAATAAATACACGTGGTGTCTCGTTCTGCTTTACAAAGTGATGTCATTGATAGCCGATGTATCTAAGAGGCCGAGATCGTGCTGGTTTTGATTGAATATATTTTTCCTATCCACCTTGTGATGTTCACCGCAAGATACTAGTGGCGCGTGTTCCAGCTCCCGCACAATCCAATTCTCACTCACCACTCTCTTCTCGATCTCTTCTATAGGGATGAAATTATGCGACTCAAGTTTGAGGTGAAGGAAATGAAAACACACAAACAAACCAAGTAATATCTCTATCGTTCATTGGGGGCAAACATTCAAAGCCTTTTCTGTCATGTCGATATTTTTAATAAAGTGACTATGAAGGGGGAACAAGTGGGAGCTTCGAGTGGCTTGCGAGCTGAATCTGGATGTTTGAATGAAATGTTAAAAACCAAGATGTTATAGTGAAGTGACTATATATAATAAAGGAGAAAAGAATATGAGGGAGATTCATCTGCGATCGAGTGGCTCGTGAGCACAAGCCAACAAAGATCCCCTAAACAGAGCACGAGAAGCAGTTTTTGCACGCCAAAACGAAGCCGTGAGACACCCCGCAATAATAGGACGAGGGAAGAATCAATGAACACCAAGCCTAGCTTTTCCCTCCTCCTCGATCGCGCTCCCAGCACGCACGAAACCAGAGAGAGAGAGCATGCACGCCCAAAAAAAAAAAGCGAGAGCGCGCGGCACGCCGAGGCAGCTGGCGGCGCACGCCACGCCCACGCCCACGCCCACGCCCACGCGCGCGAGAGGTGACAGACAAGAGCGAGGCGTGCCCGTGCGTTGGCGCGCCGGTGGACACGCCCTGGTGGTGGGAGGGCGCCGCGCAGCCAAGAAATCAACGGCACCTCTGGTACGTAGTAGTAGAGTAGGTCTCTGCGCTGCATGGTTTCTCTCGCCGCCGTATTCCCGTAGGGCCGGCCAGTGGTCCAGCAACTCCAGTTCCCTCACAAGAGTCTCGCGTGCAACCACTGCCGCCGGTGACACTGGAGCCCCGCGTGCCGCCATCGCTATTACACGATGGCCGTGCCGTCGGTCCCAACTTCTCGCAGCCTTGCTCACGGTGACGGACGGGGATCTTCTGCGGCGCACCCCGGGATAGAGACACCGTTTGGCCGTGCGTCAATCGGAGGTCGGAGCGGGCGGCGAGGCGCAGAGGATCCAGATCTGTGTACCACGCGCCGGCGCAAATCGCTCGTCAACGATGTCAGGCATGAGTGATGAGCCATTGAGATCGACGCATGCCCTCGTCCTTCCATCCTTTGGACCCCCGGTCCACGCTGCACCAATCTACGCGCCACGGCGTGCCGTTGCTGCGCCCCCGCACACCGGTGTCAACTTCCAAGCCCTTTGGGTGTAGGACCCGACCCTCAGCCGTCCCGTTTCGAGAAACTGGAAAAAGCTTTTGCAGCACGCTCACACTGGTTGTAGTATCTTAGAGCATCTCCACTCGCGGCGCCCAAACGTCTTCCGGACAGACCGTTTGGGCGTCGTCCGGACTACTTGGCGCATTTGGGCGTCCTCGCTCCCCACTCGCGGCGCCCAAATCGTCCGGCCCAAAGGTTTTTTTTGCCAAAATACACTATGCCAAAATATGTCGCCAAAATACGCCGGGAGATGTCGTTGCCCGGCGTCTGCTTGTCGCCGCCGCCGTCGTCATCGCCGATCTAGATGTTGTCACCGGGCTGGGGCACGTAGCCATAGCCGGGCTGAGTCATGTTGGGGTCATCGGCGATCATGTCGGGGTCATCGTCGACCTGGCCGTCCGTGCCGTGGCCGGTCTCGACGCCGTGGTTGCCGCCGTTCTCGGGCGGAACGAGCCCAAGCTCTTGCAGGATCGCGGCGCGATACATGTTGTGCGCCGCCCTCGCCAGCGGGTCCAAGTTGGAGACGTCGGCCGTCAAGATCATGAAGTCCTGACTCCTCTTCTTGACGGCGGCTTTCTTCTGCTCGAGGTTGATCCTGACGTCGGCCTTCTGCATCAAGGTCGCCCACCTTGCGTTGTTCTCCTCGCGCCTCAAGCTCGAGTTAGAGCAAACATCGGCGAGGACCTTGTCGATGGACGACTGCACTCTGTCCGTCTTTACCGCCGCTGCCAAGGCCGCTTTCGCCTTCTTGTTCCCGATTGGCCGCCCCTCCGAGTTTTGGGGATCGGCGTTGAGGTCGGCGCGGCCGTTCTTGTTCAAAGTCCGCCGGTGCGCCTTCCATTTCTCACAACTTTGGAGAAGCTTGTAGCAATGCATCAACTTGAAGTCTTTCTCCTTGTTGATGGATTTGTACAACACAAGGGCGTCCATGACCTACAACAAAGCAAGCCGACGACGATCACAATTGTACTTAAGCAACAAAACAACAAGGGGATCGCAAGCCGGCGGTCACCTGATCCGCCGGGCCCTTCCCGCTTTCCTTCCGGTCGACGATGTTCTCATGGCAGCCGTGGAACTTGTTGACGAGGCGTTGGACGATGCGCCACCTATGCTCGATGGCGCCTTGGCCGCGCACCATGCTCACCTTGTAGTAGTCCTTGGTGAACCGGCGCTCGTCGAACTCGTCCTTGATCCGGGACCAGTAGGCGGTGCTCGACTGGTTTGTGCCGGTGATCTCGCCGGTAGTAATGGTCTTCCATGATTCGACCATGCACTCGTCTTCCTTGGTCGTCCAGATTATGCCGCGGCTGCCCTTCTTCTTCTTCGCCGCCTGCTCGCCGAACACAGCGTTGGTCACCACCCCCTCCTCCTCGACCTCGTCGTCGTCCTCGTCGTCGTCCTCGTCGAACCCGTCGTCGTCATCCTCCGCCCGGGCGTTGTCGTTGATGATGTCGTCCATGATATGGGCGGTCTCCTACACACAAGGAGCAAGGCCGGTAGCCACGACTCGCCTATGCACACGTCTATTGTACATGCCATGGCTACAAAACGCGGGTTCATACCTGCATGAGCTCCGGGGCGTCGGGAGTCATTCCGTCGATCACATGGGAGGCGCCCGCGTCGAATGAAAGGCTCTGACCGGCGGCCGTTTGGACGGCGGGATCTCTCCGCATCGCCGGCGAATTCAGATCGACGGGGTGGTTTAGATCCAGGCCACAAGAAGGGAAGATGACGTTGGGGTCGAAGCCGCCGTGATGCTGGTTGTCGCCGTACTCGGGGGAGAACCTGGTGCGAGGCGTGGCGGCGGCGCTGTCGGGGAAGAAGGAGGAATTTGACGGCGAGCCGCCAACCTTGCTTCGTAGAGTGGCGTTGCTCTCTGGGCTTCCTCCCAAGGCGAATGCTTGGTTCAAGGCGGCGACGGTCTTGTTCATGGCGGCGATCTTCCTTGCCGTCAATGGCGCCGCCGTGCCGAGCCGTTTCCTCTCATTCTACTTCACGCGGCGCCCGGCACGGCTCTGCGTGCCCAATCGGCGCCGGAGTACGTCGAGGTCCCAATCCTCCTGCCTCATCGCCTCCGGCTTCTCCCTGGGCGGGGGGCCTTGCGCTTGACGCCCAGCGTCTTCCCCGCCGCCTTCGTCCCCTTCGCTGCCTTCCCCTTGGGTGCCGGCGGCGCCATGGAGCCGGCGCGGCGCGAGGGTTTTTCTTTTGGCGTGAGAGATGGCGGGAGAGATGGTGGGGGAAATGCGATTTTTGTGGACGAATTGGGGGAAGCCGGCACTTATTGCGATCGCCGTCTCACTGCCAGGCGTGGCCCGCGCGTCGGAGGCCGACGTGGCGTCTCGTTTCCTTCCGTCCGGGGCCGCCCCAAGCCTACCCAAGTTGAGGGCGTGGGCTGGGCGTGCCGGACACAAAACTGGGCCACGCCGGACCGAATTCGCGTTTGGTCGCCGCGAGTGGGGGCGATTTTGTGTCCGGCACGCCCCAAAGGCGTTTGGGCGGCCGTTTGGGCACCGCGAGTGGAGATACTCTTAGAGCATCTCCAAAAAAATCGTCAATTTAGCGCACGCGGGGCCGAAAGCAGTGCTCCAGCAGCCGCGCTATAACCCTGCGCGCGCTAAAAAGGGGCTAGCGTGCTGGTGAAAGTGGGATCAAAAGCTGCGTATTTCGTGCGCCCGCTCCAACGTGCGGGACAAAGGAAATTCGCGCGCGAGAGACCAACTGCCGCCCTGAAATCTCCCACCGCTCCCGCCCCGCGCCGGCGCCGGCGAAATTCTGGCGATGGACGCCAGATCCGACATTCCCCCGATCCCACCCCACATCAGTGACCCCTCGGCCGCCGGCGCCGCCGCAAACCCTAGCGCGAGGTTGACCACCTCCGCCGCCGGCGCCGCACCAACTCCTAGCATCTCCGCGGGCAACCCAAAGCACGCTCAAATGTCTATTAGGTAGGGTGTCAAACACGAAAAACGGTCACAGCGGCACTCCAAAGTGTTCGGTCCGCCATGAATTTTGTCTGACACATCCGAACGGGCCTCCAAATTTATGGGCGGTCTCGGGGCGGCGGACAACGCCTCCGTAGACAGACGTTTGCTTAGCCACCATTAATTGAGACGTCCATCGCTGGACGGTTCCTAGACGTCTCAACACGGCATCGAGCTTTGACTTGTCCACTCCCTACCGCTGGAGATGATTACGTTAACGCCGACGCGAGACGTGACCCGATGGCGAGCTTTTTTGCTTAGCATTAATTCCGGCACCATGCAACACGACAGCATCCTCACCCCGTTGAAGGCAACCTTGCCGAAAGGCTTTGCCATCAGTTTGGACGGGTTGCCCGTGATGCCAATCCCCAAAGCCGGCTTTGACTTCAGGTGCACGGTGTACAATAGTCGACAGCCAGAGGAAGCTCTGGCTTTTCTCTGACCCTATATCTATTCAAATAGCCCTAAGTGGACACCTTCTTCTAGGCGGAGCGACAGGCGGCTCTCAACCAATTCACCGGCGAGAATCCACCGGCAGACAACGTCCAAAGTCGGGTTTTACTGCATGTGCGCGGTGTATGATCACCAGAAGAAGCTCCGGCTTTTCTCCGCACACCTTATAGGCGGAGCGACAGACGGCTCTCAACCAATTTCACCCGCCAAACAACAATGTCGCCGAGCGAATGCGGTTGTGGTCACAACCCGGTCGCACCGTCTAGGACGGAATCGAGGCCGTCCGGCACCCCCAAAGCGGAGACAATTTGGAGGGTGGTGGACAATATTTGGGAGATGCCGGTGGAGATGCTCTTACATACACCTCGATGTTTTCGCAACCACGCCATGAACAGCCGAGATTACATAGGATAGAAGTTCCTCCTCGCTCGTCTTGATTCTGACCAACGTTATGCACAGTTTGAATTCCACTTCCTTCAGGAATTTTTTGTGTGTAGCCCTGTGTCTACCTTCTGAACGGTGAATATTCTACAAGGCCGAAATCCCCCGTGCTAACAAAGACAACGGAAGAAGTCATGATCGTGAGGCATCAGGACAAACAGGACAGGAGAAAATCACACAAAATTCGTGGCAACCAGACACTACATTACTACCAATAGCAGCATAGGATCTATAATAAGCCATATAGGTAGAAAATGGCTGAGGCACCGGTGGAGCCGACGGAGTATCATTACAAAGCGCATAAAGCAGGTGATCAAATACGCAAGCAAAGCATATATATACTGTACTATATAAACAGAAAGGAAAAGAGCGCAACTGGGCATTCAACTCCATATGAGGCGAGAACACTACGCTTTGTTGGGCTTGGACCCCAGGAATACCACTAACACCTACCTTGCCTATCTGCCTTTGGTTCAAAAGCCATGAACGCACACAGCACAACAATGCGCTTTGCATGCACGGACATCTTCCTTTCTTGCCTGCCTCCTTTGATTTGGATCACACTCAACGAAAGCTCTTTATGGCGTCGAGTTACTCATTGCTCCATCAGCACCATGGCGCCACTTTGAGGGAAGGTGCACGGAGATGGAATTTGGTGGAAATAGCGGGCTAGCTTCATCCCTCGCAGCTGCCATGAGTCCTCAGTTTTCTACGCTGAGAGGAAGGAGTACATACGTACCAGCCTCAGCGGAAGCAGTTCTGCATGCACATTGTAACCACTTAATCACAGTAGCCTTGTGGAAACAAGGCTAGCTAGCAATCCAGCGCCAGTGTGTGTGCCTTCTTCAGCTCCAGCAAGCCTCACGAGAACCAAATGGGATTCACTTGGCCCCTTCAGCTCAGCTCAGTAACATTGTTACTTGTAGTCGCAGCTCAAATATATTGGAAGGTTGATATCACAACTACTGAGGAGCTACAGAGAGACAGCTCCCAACGTCTTGACCTTCAGTTTAAGAGACGTCAAGTAGCAGATTGCTTCATCAAGAACAGCTGTGGCATCTTTGGCGACGCCGCCAGGCACAATCTTTCTGAGAGCAGCAACTGTTTCTTGGATCCTCTCTATTCTAAGCTTCCGATCATCAGGGCTGTCACCTTCTGCTTCTTCTCCACCCTTCAGAGCCAGAGCAAACTTGTGGTCACTTTCTACTTCACCGATGCAACAGGACTGTGCGTCATCGTCGTTGCCTAGATGCTTCTGTCCAGTGGAATCAAGCCTTGCTGAGCTGGCTGTGTCGACAACAGACCTGTCGGTACAAGAGCTGAGTTTTCTCTTCTTGGCTGGTTGGGCGGCGCCTAAGCTATCACCAGCACTGCCAACTGACTCCACACTCATGGTGTCATTCTCTACAGGGGTTTTGTTCGATTCATGCACTTTCTCATACCCTTCATCTGAGTCGGAATCTAAGAGTGCATTGATATCTTCGGTGTTCTCGTGAGTATCTTCGGTGCCTTGTGCTCCAACATCAGTTACATTAGTTTCATTGCTAGCTTGCAGTTCTGGCACAGGATCCAACGCCCCTTTCCCCAGGAAAGGACCTTCAGTGGGAGTGTGTTTCTCATTCTGAAAGAAAACCAGATATCTCTTTTTTGGAGGATCAGCTATGGACGATCCTACATTGGGGGCTATAATCGTGAAAAATCTCGAATTCACTGGAAGAGGTCTATCAGCAATAGATGCTGTGAAAAACGGCACCGGTGCAGAAACTCCAGGATAGATGTAGGCATGACTGTTCAGACATGTGGGCAATGTCACCGAGTTGGTGCTCTCATGACCAACATCAGGTGGGCAGGGGTTGCTCGTAGAGCTGTTGATATTTAACTTCCATGGAGCATTAGGCCAATGGCACCAAGGATCAGTCTTTTCTCCCATCAAGAAACAATCACCAAACAGAATTACCTGAATATGCCAATATACAAACTGAGCTTTAGTATAGCCCTATCAAATAAGAAGTGCCGACAAAATGAATAAATGAAATTCTCACCAGCAGATATCCAGATGAACAGGATGTTCTTTCACTTGAATTATGTTTGAGAAAGGATTAAACAAAAGAAATTCTATTCAGCAGACAATCGGATAGCAGAGTCGAACTACTTGACGGGTTTGAGGAGGTGTCGGAAGTACTCGGCCTACAACAGAAACAACAAAGCAATGTCAACAGTGTTCACAAAAGGAAACTCTTAACGGAAGCAAGATATAACTCTCAGAGTGTCAACAATGTTCACTTATGTCCTACTAATTACCAGGCAATTCTGCAACGGCTGGAAACAAGATATAACTCTCACAGCGATTCCACTCTCATGCATAAACACGCGGAATCTTGTCTGAGCCGTCACTTGCCACACCATCAGTACTCTTCTTCGTTCTCCACCGAAGTTTTGAGCCAACAACCACGGCGCCCAAATAGAAACGCTGGCGGAATTCTAAGCTACCTTGGCCGACCTATGAACCAAAACTGAAGGGGGGTCCTGAACTGCTTCAGAGACCTCTGAATCAAGGTATACGGCGGCAATTTACAGGATAACGCGGCAGTAGAGGTTCAAGGAGATCCCCTGGCGGAACACATCTACAAAGAGACCCAACCACCGCATGCTGCAAGGTACCGTGCTAGTTTGAAGTCCTCGGTGAGTCGGACTGGTGGCGCAGCACAAATTATCTGCATTAATGCAACATTCAGGCTCTTTGGTGAGTATCTTTTGCAGAAGAACGGTTGTATAATATTTTGATATGTAAAATTGCGAAGTAGAGTATGTCTCGGTTAAATTTCTGGTCAATGACAAATATGATGCACCAGCGATTCCATGAAGAAGAAAAAATAAATCTGGGGCTAGAGCTATTACTCCTTAACAGCATTATTCGGCGACTGCGATAAAAATTGAGAGATAGCTCCAAGATCTATGGAGCCAGGGTGGCACGCAGTGAGGGGTTCAGTTCAGTTCAACCGCCCAAAATTTTGGAAGATAAACTGGCATTACTACCCTATACCACTGAGCAAGCAAATCCGAATCGGACCTCGATGACTCAATCCATCCAGGAAGAAAGATTTGGCCTGATGGCTCACAACAAGTAAGACGAGAAGAAAAACCTCAGAATAATCCAAGCAAGTTAGGGTTCATTACCAGCAAATGGAGGCAATCCAGGTCCGGATGGAGCTCCACTCCACACGCAGGGAGGAGGAGGAGGAGGAGGAGGGGGTAGTGAGAGGCGTGGTTGGTTTGGGTGGAAGGAAGGAGGAAGACTGGAGGACGCGCTCCCCGCAGTCCGCAGAGAGGAGGGGTTTGGGCGTGAGCCGTCCAGAGGACCGAGGGAGAGAGAGAGGAGGAAAAAGGAGCTGTGTGTTGGACCTTTGAGAGGACCGCACGCAACAGCTACGAACTTAAGGCGCAGCGGACCGACCGATGATGCCCCTCTTCACTCCCTGGCTTTATCGCATTCTGCGGTTTCTGGCCTTGGGGAGGAGAATTTTTTTCAAACATAAACCTGCTTATAGATCACACAATACCTCCCTTCGACCAAACCCTAGCGCCACCACCTCCGTCTTGCACCCATCTGGCGATCTCGGCGGTGGTAAGAGGGACGCATGTTTTTCGTTAGATTTTTGTCTCCCTATTCGCACCGGCAAGGTGGTGGCGACGTGTTTGAGTAAGGTGATTATGATCTCTCTCCCTATCTTGTCAACACTCGACGGGACGTTGATGAAGGGTCAATGAGGGTAGGTGCTGCCTTCAAATCTTGACAGTTGGCGTGTCGATTAATTGAAGTTTTTCATTGGTTTATGTTGCGGCATTTTCGATTCTTTTCATTCCTTTGGGTTTGCGGCAAAGGTTCAGTTTCGCCACCCCTCTAGATTGGTAGAGAACGGCTGCAAATCTATGCTATTTGGGGTGTATTATCAGCCGATGTTTTTTCTCAACAGTTATTCGATCTCATTGTTCGCGAAGAGTGGCTATGGTGTTCTTCAAAGCTTTGCTTGGCGAGGGCATTTCTAGGTGTCCCAATCTTTTTCTTCTTATTCAATGTGTGTCTCAAACTCCAGCAGTCGTTGAGCAATCGAAGGAATAAGACGTCCAATATGGTTTTGAGTGTATTTTTTTTACATTGATCGTGTTGTGTCGAGTTGTATCTCCTAGATTGACCAAGTCCAACATCAATAATATGTATATATAATATATTAAATACTAACACACAACAGCATAAAAAAAATCATCTTATAAGAGAAAAGATCCAACAAAAATACATAATTAATAACGATCATAATCATGTAGGGCAGCACAAACATAATCCAAGGGTGGACTACACCCTATTCGGCACGGAGAGGACGAAAGAGTCGATGGAGAAGGTGGAGATGCAGATGGGAGAAATTTCGGTAACGATTCCCACACCAATGTTACTCCGGTGTGGGCCTTCTACTCTCCATTTCGTATTTTGTCTTGTATCACACTCTATGTGTTGCGAAGAAATCGGCAAAAAAATATATATGTAATTTTAGGTCAAGACAGAGTCATCGGCCGAAGGGCTAGGCAACTTAAAGATCAAGTGGACCTGGCGCCCCTGAGGCGCGACTAGGGCCCAGGGTGCTCCCCCACCCCACCTTTGTCTCTTTAGTGGGTCGAGTGCGCGCCGCGCTTGTGTATGATAAAATCTTAGCTTTACAACAACACCGCCTCCATAGCAGGATTGATATCCCTACTCGAGATTGCAATTGAGTATAACGAATAAAGACACAAGCATCAGTAGGGTTTTTATCAGGCGTTTGTTTGTTGGGGGCCAACACTGTATAAACATATGCCCTAGTTGTGCCATCGGATATTTTAGGCGCACCTCATATTCTCTATTGTTTTTAAAGTTGTTTGACGGTGTTTTTTTCTTCTGATTTGACTGGGTTCCGGAATGTAACTGAAATGTCAAAATAGGAAAAGCAGGATTTTCTGTTTTCTAAAATTAAAAAACTAATAATTTGACTCGGTGAAAAATGTCGCTTATCAAGTACTTCCTCCGTATCAAAATATAAGAAGTTTTAGATATCGAGCATTTTTTTACGGATGTACCTAGACACGTATTAGTGTGTGGATCCACTCATTTTTAATTTGTATGTGGTCCATATTGAAATATCTAAAACATCTTATATTTTGATAGGGAGTAGAACATAAAATGAACCATAATAATCATGGTAAATACATGGGAGGTTTAATATAATAAATTTTAAAGGCATAGGAACATTTTAGATATATCAGCACTTAGCGTTGAAAGAACGAAACCATGGCATCTACGTTTGTGGGAATGCGTGCGTGGTATTCATCTTTTTTCTGAAACTACAAATGTTAGCATCGAAGGCTCAAAAAACATTTTAGTACTCCCTCCGTCTCTTCTTATATGCGTTTAACTTTTCGAAAAGTCAAATGTAAATATATTTGGCCAAGTTTTTAGAAAGTATATTAGCATTGCAACGAAAAGTATTATCATAAGATTAATCATGAAATTTATTTTTATATTTAGTAGTATATCATATGTTGATAGTTTTTTTTCTCCTAAAACTCAGTCAAATATAGTCAAACTCGATTTTTTTTAGAAAAGTAATTCACCTTATAAAAAAGGAATAGAGTGAATGCCCGATTTCCTTGAAACGTGGAAGGCAAGTCCAATGTTACATTGCTACTTACTATTCACGGTTGTTCCAACTAGAAAACCGGGAAGATGTTGCAAAACGCAAATGTTCTACTCACTCTATTCCACGATATAATTCTTTTTGGCAAACTGTTTTAACTTGCCAAAACATTTGTATTGTGGGAGGGAGTATTTGTTACTGTAGTTTTGTGTGTGAGTGATCAAAGGGTTGTTCTCGATTCTAAGATAAGATGAAGCGAATGTCCCAAAATGTAGGTAAGAAATTTCGCTAGCCATTTCTTTTCCGGGTGGAGGTAGATTTGTTTATGGATGCAAAATGCCCACTAGGACGCGCGCGTGGATGGAGTGAAGTCAGACGCAAGTTTTCTTGGGCGGCACCTAACAATACGTTCACAAGATTTCAATACGTTCACAAGATTTCAATACGTTCACAAGATTTCAATACGTTGACAGTAATAAGTCAGTAATGTAGGAGTACAATACATTTCAATACGCGTGCCCTGAAGCAGCAGTGGTTACTTCACAGTATTTCATTTTTCATGTCTCTTTCAATTTATACTAGGCATACTGGTAGTATTTTCTTTTGCGATGAACACTGGACATTTAAGCGTGATACGAAAAGTCAAAAGCGAAACAGGGTAATAAGCGAAAAGTAGAGTGGAAGAAAGATCCCCGGCCGGGCACGCGTGCGTCCGTTCCTCCCAGTCCCAGGACCATAGTATGCTGTGGTGCATTGATTGACGGACTCGTCCTGGAGGTGAGAGAAGCCAAGGATGCTGCCTACAAGAAAACAATCACATACCCTCAAGGCCCAAGGGAGAATATCTAGTGATCCCACCCCCTCCATGCTCCCATCTAGTGAATGTTGACACGGAATGTGTCAACATGCTCCAACAATTTCAGATCCAAAATCGAAAAGCACATTGAGAAACAAAAAAGACAAATATAGCATGAATAGTGTCAAAAAAAAACAGTGACACTATTCATGCTATATTTGTCTTTTTTGTTTCTCAATGTGTATTTCTATTTTGGATCTGTAATTTTTGGAGCATGTCGACACATTCCGTGTTAACATTCTCAATTTTTTGGAGAATTTTTGAAACTACCAAAATTGAATTTTTCAAAAATGGGAGCATGGGAGCATGTTATGGGTGGGATCACTAGATATGCACTCCAAGGCTCAAGGCTAGCTCCGTCCACCCCAAGGACGGACCTGAGGCGTGCGGGCGTGCGTGCTCCTCTCCTGTGCTCACGTGATGTCGCCACCACCTTTATCCCTTAACTCACAGCATCTATATGTCGGTTTGCAAGGCATGGGTGGGAGTGGCTCATGTCTTCCCACCCACCCGGGTTCAAATCCTCATGCTCGCAATTTTAATGATGTTGCACATCGCTTTTATCAAAATACCGCGGGCCTCCTCCCCGTAGGAAATCAAAATATGTCGGTTTGGAGTGCTAGACACATGTCCGGCACAACAGCGGTTGTGTTGCCTGCGGCGCCCCCAAATCGATAAAAATGAGGTCACATATAAGCAAAATTAACCATTTCATTCAAATTACTTAATATTTTATAATAGTTGTAACGAAATTTAAACCTGCACTAAAACCTCCGCTAGCTAACGCTACGTGGCGCCTCGCCGGATTCGGGGTCGGGCGGAATGTTGGCCCGCTTCTGTCCGGGCAACCTCTAGGATGCCCCGGACAATGCCACCTAGCACTGATCAGAACCGTGTCCCGTTCGGCGAAGTCGTTCTCCGATGGTGGATGCTCGCCAGTGAATCGGTTGAGTGCTGCCTCTAACTTCTCGCGGAAGAACATGGGTCAGTAGGGATGTCAGTACAGTACAATAGGTCCATCCACAACCGGGAGTTTCTGCTTGAGGCGTTGGATGGCGTTGAACCCTGTAAGGACTGGCAGCACGGACATCCTGTCCAAGCTCATGGCAAAGCCTTTCGTCAATGTTGCCTTCGACGGCGTGAGGAAGGCATGTTCCCGCGAATTTTTTGGCCTTGTGCCAGGATAGGCACTTTCTATTCACATCCATGGCGGCGTTTGTGCACGTGTGTGACTGGCAATGGAAGGGATCGAACCAGGGAGAACAAGATGAAGGCGAGGAGCTAACGGGTGGGGATGGGGAGTCCTTCTTATACACGGACAGACAGTGGCGGAGCTAGAACATGCTTCAAGTGATATCAAAAGCTCAAATTTGATGGTAACGAGGTCATTAGCTAGTACTTATGGAGTCAATTATTATGTACCCATAGCAATTCCTTCCTTGCTCACAATTTTTTTGTGATGTCGCTTGACATCATAGTGAGTGTGCAGCTCCGCCACTGTCGACGGATAGGCCGAGTGGCGGTGGCGACGGTGTTAATTTTACGCATGGGAAAGTTGCAACGTCGTCGCGTCCTCGTCCCTTGGAGAACCGTAAGGCAAAGTGGTCGCCATTACGCGCGGGTGACCGAGTGCACATGTATGACATGTGGGGGGCACCTGTCTTGTCCAACGTCTCCGAGCAGGCCCTAAGGTTCCAAGTATGGGGTTGGCCTACCGAACAGTTTTCAATTCGGACCAAACAGACGAAAATGTCATTGGGATGTTTTTCCTGCGTCTAGATCCCTATTGTGTTTTTTTTGGGGGTTGGAGGTGCCGGTGGAAATACTCTCACCATCGCGACTTGCACCCACGCACAATTCGCTTCACACTTCTCCACAAATCTCTGTAGTAAAGATGTGTGAAAACTGGGCCCCGTTTGGAACACAGGATAGGAAAATTGCAGGAGCGGGAAAAACACATGAATTGAGATGTCATACCTCACCAATCCTACAGGGTTGTAAAACACATGAATGGAAAATAGTAACCATTTGGATTAGAGGATAGGAAAAACATAGGATTTCTTGTAGACGATGCAGCGATTCATGCAAAGGAAACTTTCCAAGAGGTTCCATCGAATGTTTCTTTTACCGTGAATTGTGAAGCCTAGGAATCTATTCCTGTGAGATTCCTTTTCCTATTCCTACATTCCAAATGACACAAAGGAAAGTTTTCCTACAAAATTCCTATCCTATGGAGTTCCTACGAAATTCCCATGCTTCAAACGGGGCCTGAAAAATAAAGCTCCATGCGGGCCGAAAAAGCGACGAGCATTTTGTAGTCTTGCCCCCACGGACACATCTACGTCGTCCAGTGCAGTGCTGCTTTCTTTGGAGGGGAGATGGCAGTGACATGGTGGCATCAATGACTCACTGTACGTACTACGCAGCAGGCAGTACTAGTACTTTAGACGCTTTCTGCAAATTCCTGCTTCCACGCACCGATTTCCGGCTGATAGATAGCAAGCCAGTCGCTACTTGTACGCATGCAAAGTGTTGTGAGGCTCCATCCTCTAGTGAGGCCCAATTGGAAGGATGCCGGACACTCATTTGGAGGGTGTCGGTGGAGATGCTCTAAATACAGGATGTCGGATGTGTGTCCGGTCAATTGGAGGTGCAGCCCACAGCGGGGCACCCCAATTGATCGAACACCTTGCGGGCGGCAACTTGTTTCGGGTGCGGCATTTGAATTAAAACGATACAAAGTTAAACTAAAACGATACAAACTTAAACTATAACGTTACGAACTTAAACTAAAACGATACAAACTTAAACTAAAACGAGAAAAAATCCTAATCTAAACGCTGCCGCTCGGGCCAGCCTCGTCGTCGTGCGTGGCCTTCTGGTTCTAGGTTAATAAGCGCGAGCGCACACGTCTCTCCTGCCGAAGCGCGCTCGCCGCCCGACGCATGGCCTCCCGCTATGCCGTTATCGGAAGGCTCGCATGCGCCTGCCTCGCCAACCGAACCTGGTTCAGCTCCTCGTGGGTCGCCTGCTCGGCGAGCAGCTGGGAGGCCTCATGCGCCAGCACCTCCGCCTGGTCGACTAGCTGCTGATGCTGGGGCACCGCCGCCTAGGCGTTGAGCTGCTCGTACGCCGCCCGCTCGGTGGCCATGAAGGCGCGGCAACGGGCATCCCGCTCTGCGCTCTCGATAGAGGCATGGATGATGGCGGCCTCCACGGCGTCGCCAGCCGCCTCGTAGCCGAGCCTGACCTAGCGGCTTGCTTGCTCGTTGCGCCAGCTCTCGAACGAGTTGACGGCAACCACCACAGCGGCGGCGGCACCTCGTGTAGCTCCGGCGGCGGCTCCTGCCCGGGGTACGGCACCTCCTGCGCCGGCTCCTGCTCCTCCTGCTCGTCCACGTCCACGTCATCCACCTCCGCCCAATCGAAGGGTGGTTCATCGGCGGCTGCCTCCTGCGCCGTAGGGTGAGCACGGCGTGCTGACTGGGTGAGGGTGGCCCATGAGGTGGCGAGGCGGCGAGGCATGGTGTTGTTATGTGCTACAGTGAGCTACGGCAAGCGTCGGTGGTGGTGTAGTGAAATGGATGCACGACGGGGGCCTCTTTATGGCCGTCGAGGGCCAATTGGGGGGGGGAGGGGGGGGGGGGAACGGAGGCGGGAAGCGGTGGCGCTCGGCGGGAAGCGGCGTGTGCTTGAGCACGAGTCGCGTCGGAGTTAATGACGTCGACACGGCTCCGCCACGGCGGCGCTTGGGAAGCCGGGAAAGGCTGGGCGCTCAGCAGTCGCCGCCGTAAATGCGACGCGTACGACAGACGCTTCGTTGTTCCGTCCCTTCATCACATGCGGAAACACGTCGCCATTAACGCGGGCGGAACGGCCTCCTGCACGGCGCCTTAAACCCCTGCACGCGGGCGTTGTGTGTATGACGAGCGGACCACTCCTGTCGGAGGGCATGTTCGGGCAGTGTCCGGCACCCCGAGAGGGCCTCCAAAGTTGGGGGCCTTTCGGGGGTGCCAGACACGATTATTTTGCTCGGGTCAACTTTGAGTGGTGCCGCTGATGACAGTTTTTGACGTCTGGACCCTCAAAAGGGGCTTTTGAGGGGTCGTTTGAAGGGTGCCGGGAGATGCTCTTAGTCGCATGGTCGAAAGGGGCAAAGTAATTACACTTTGCTACTAGTAGTACTAGTTTGTTATATTTGGAACTTACTTGAAGCGAACGATCGAGTAGTAGGCCAACGATACACTCATTTGTAACACACCGACACGTGCCTCTTTAGATAAAATCACACAGCAGGAGTATGTAGTTCTTTTTTTTTTTTTTGCGTCTCACTTAAGTGGGTACAAGTTGTAGTATCTGATCAGATACACAGCTATTACACACACACCACACGCACCCCACACTCACACCACTAACTGCGAACCTAATCAAGACCTACAACTAGAACCGACTTGTCTGCCTGGTATAGGATTTTTTCTCTCATGGAGCTTACAGGCGAGACACTTATTGATGTTGCGGAATACTGTTCCTAATGAACAGTACCGCGGACACTGTTCCTAGTGAACAGTGCCCTAGCATGAGACACTCGAGAATTACGACTCCGGGGAATCGAACTCACGAGCGGGTGGCCAGCCCACTGCTGGACCAACCAACGCGCTAAGTGCGCTCCTCAAGTATGTAGTTCATTTTGGTTTTGCCCGTGCGGACAGGAGTAGTACGAATCCCACTCCTTCTTCCTTGCTTTCCATCCAGGATGAATGGACTTTAGCTGCATGCTCACTCTCCTGGGCTAGCTAGCGTGCACGCAACGTAGGCGTCGATCGTGATTCGCGCGGGTACTTGCACGCGTATCCCGATCGAGCATGCATCCATTTCTCAATTAGCGATCGAGCTCCTCCATTATCCAGCTTTACTTTCTCGCCTGTTTCCAGATCCTAGGAATTATCCTAGCTAGGGTTTGCATGGCCCCTAGCTCTGACGCCTGACCTTGTATTAGTTATGTACTATACTCCTGTAAGGCTAAACATAACCGAGGATTGATCAGGGCAAAGAAAACAGTAGAGCCGAGCCGGGAGGCCACGCATGGCGGCCTCTACTCTACACGAAGCAAATCTTAAGTGGAAGATTTGGCCACCAGTTGTTTACTAGCTAATCCCTACTCCCTACTCCCTGGCCCCGCTCTCTCCTCTAATCACCTTTTCCCACTTTAACCAAGACAGGGAGCTACTAGCTAGAGAGATGATCAAAAGGGAAGCGACGGATTAAAGGTCTTAAAGCGATCCATGCATCGATCCATCCATCCATCCATCGTGCGTGTGATTGGTCCCTTCCCTTCAGTTAAACCAATCATCCGTTTTGCTAACAGTGCAGTGCAGCGGAGGAAACAAATCAAAAGTGTACGTGGAAGTCGTCTGCATGAAAGCTCCACGCTAATTAACTTGATCGGCAGCGCAATACCCGGCTGCCTTTGGTAAAGCTAAAGCCTGCGACTGCGAATGATAGCCATGCTCCAGAATAATCTGAGCCATAATTACTTTCGTTGTTAGCCTGGAGGTCGGGTGTAGAAGTATCTCTCTCTCGTTAGGGTCTGACCTGCAGGCCGGCTATTAAGCGGCGTTTAACCTGTCTTTTGGCTGGCTCACGCACGCGCGCGGTAGCTTAGCTTAGGCTAGAAGAAGAGCTCTTGGTTTGGCGCGACGTGTCGCCTGCTCACTTGTTCAACCCCGCGCGTGCTCAGGGGTTTTCTCCCTCTCTTTTCTTCCTTTTGCTTATTTTGGATGTGTATATAGACACGATCGAGGAGACGGATGCCGCTTGCGGTTACGTACGAGTAGACGATCATTCTACAACAAAGTGTGCATGCATGCTTCCTTCGTTGTTAAGGATTGACGTTGTTAATCATGGGCCCACGCCTGCCTATATGTTCGCTCTACGATCTTTGCATTTTTTTTAACGGGATAAGCCCCAAAGGGCCTGGAAGCGGTAGGTACATGTTTTACAAGAGCTCCCTAGAACATGGGAAAAATTACCACGAGGGCCCCAAACTTTACAAACAGGACCTTAGGAAAGAAAAGGGTATATATGCAATTGTGTTCTTGGTCCGCGCCACATCTTGGTGACCTCCCTCGAGGTCCGGGCACCCGCACCGCCGACTGGGAACAAGCCACTTGGGCCGCATCAAGGATGAATCCTACACTGAAGTCGAGGAAAATCCTCTGAAGAAGGAAGAAAGGCCGAGAAAGACCACCGCTTCCTAGCGAGGAGTGGCTCCACCTGCCTTGGTTAACCCCGACGGAAAGCTGCCGGCGTTGACAAACTTCTCCAGGTATTGCAGCCTACGACATGCACGTGGAGATGCGCGTACGATCCCCTCGCGGAGCATCGAACCCAAGAGCCGCCAGCCTACTTCTTCCTCCCGGCTATCACCACGACCAAAGGGAGAGAGAGCAAGGGAGCCGCCACATCTCCTCGAATCCGATCTCCGCGAACGAGCTTTATTGAAGAGGTCACAGAGAAGGCGCCACAGCTCGACATCTCCATCATGTGGAGCTCCGTGAGTCACCCCACCAGCTCCACCGAGAGTCAGGAGCAACTGGAGAGCTCTAGCCCCAGATACCCTAACGAACAGCGCCAAATCGGCACGCATACACGCATAACAAACCCTAAACCTACTGCTACAGTAATATACCTGAGGGGTGGCCTCCCCTCCCCAACCATCTCTGGCTGGCGAGGCCGCCGAGGAAGGAGGGGAAGAGGAATCGAGTGACGTAAGGCGACTCCCAATAGAGAGGGTTGAGACTTCAAAGAGAAAAGACGGGGAAATGAGATCGAGCACCGTCTTGTACTTACTCGCTAGATGGAGTCTTTTCATAAGTGCATTTCTAGGAGATTTCCATGTTCTCCTCGAGGAGCCAGACCATATATACCCGATCGATTTATGCAGGGCCAAACCATATATACCTCGAGCTCATCGTCGTCCACCCACGCCTCGCCAAGCTCGTCGTCGTCCTCTCACGCCTCGCCGCCGGTCCTGCGGTGGGTGAGGTCCTTCTCCTCCATTGTGGCGGCGCCCGCTCGCTTCATGGTGGCTCCGCCTTGCCCGCAGCACGGTGGGGTGCCACGGATGCCCACTGTCGGGGGAATAATTAACCCGCGACTTATTCAAAGACCAAAACAGCGACTTCATGTTCACGCTATTATTCGGCCACGTAAAAGATGGGCCGATCAAGGATCGCGGCCTGCCAAAGGAAGGCTCCAGAAGGTCGGTGGTAAAACTTGCCTTGGATGACAAGCTTGCAATCGGCTTCGTGTAGAACTCTTATAACCTAGCGAGCCTCTGTGTATATAAAGAGGACTCGCAGGACTTAGACAGGGTCAAGCTATCAAGCCCTAAACCCTAGCTCTTACGGCGAGTTCCCAGATCGGATCGCCACCATTGTAACACCACATATATCATATCAATACCAAGCTAGGGTAGGCAGGAAGTAGGTCTTTACCTCACATTGAGGGGCCGAACCTGGGTAAATCTGTGTTCGTCCTTGTTCCTGCGATCCCAAGCTCGGAGACGATTGACTCGCGCAAATCCCACACCTACGAAGTCATCCATGACATCTGACGTGACAAACCCACGACAGTTGGCGCCCACCGTGGGGCCTGCGGTCAAGAGCGTCACGTTCCGCGCAGGATCGATGAAAGGAGCTGAAGATCTCGCCATTGGCCACATCATCATGGTCGATGGCACGCCTCTCATTGACGATTCAAGCTGGGGACCAGAAGCTGATTACCTGGAGACAGGTCGCGTAATCCCGTTTGGATCTATTCATGTCTTCGTCGGTTTCATTGGCGGCGGATCTGTTAGCTCAGTCCAAGAAGGCGACTCAGCAGAAGGATTCGCCAGCGACGGAGAAGAGTCCTGGAGAGCATGGACTCGCAAGAATTTGGGTCCATCATACCAGCTCTTGAGGACAGTTACTGGGATTACGCACCAGTGGTAGGACAAGAGGCGGCACCAGTTGGAGTCTACATGGCCGGAGGTGCAAGTACGTCAGGAACTGCGGGAGAAGCCGAAAGATCGACACCTCCCGGCAACCCACTACTTATCCCGGTGTCAGCCGCGAACGCCGCTGTCCGCGCAACAGAAATTGAGGCCGCCAGGGCCGAGCTCCTGTACGAGGTTCGGAGGATGGAAGCAGAGCGCTGCAGGCTCGAACAGGTGAACCAAGGAATCCAACAGGAACGGCAAAGGATAGCCGCGCTCGCCGCGACTCAAAGACAAGTTGACTCGCAGGCGCAAGCGCGCGCGACTCAACCAACAATAGAACTTCCACCCACTCCAGCTGCTGGAGACCAACCAGTCGCAAGGATTTTGGAACCATCGATTGTCCACGAAGCCCAGCAACTACCATCGCAACAACCAAGGAGGTTTCATACCCCACAAGGCCACTACCAAAGCCCGGTCGATAACATGTATGCAGCGGCTAATATCTTGACACAGATGGTACCAACAGGCGACGACCCAATCAACACTGAAGCACGGCGTGCGATACAGATGTTGAGCACTGCTGTCCTACAACAGCCAACAGGGCAGAAGCCGAGGGGCAGCAGCCCCCCGTACTGGCCGGCCGCGGGATCGCGGCAGAAAGAAGCGTCCAAAGCAGGCCACCGGAGGATATATCAAGGGTCGCGCAGAGGCAGCAGGAACAAGCCGCAGAAGCACAGGCTATCATGCCAACGACGCAGACGCGGCTCGTGGAAGTTAACAACCCTACGGGCACATCCACAGCTTTGTCCTCGCGACTCAAAGGTCCGGCATGCTTCACTGAGAAGATCAGATCGGAACCTTTCCCTGAAGATTTCAAAGGACCACGCAAGGTGGCAAACTATAACGCCAGCATGGACCCTACCACCTGGCTAAACAACTACGAGATGGGGATGAGTATTTTAAATGCTTCAGAAGAGATATGCGCAAGGTACCTCAACATGATGTTGGAGGGCGCGGCTCACATATGGCTACAAAATCTACCCCCCAACTCCATAAATACCTGGGAAGAGTTGAAAGACGCTTTCGTCAAAAACTTCCAAGGAACCTGCAAGCGACTCTGCAATATAGAAGATCTAGAGCGTTGCGTTCAAAAGGAAGGCGAGTCAAGTCGCCACTGGATGAGGAGGGTGGCAGAAATTATACACTCCTCAGACAACATACCTCCAAGCTCAGCTGTCCTAGTCATGGAGAAAAATTGTAAGTTCGAACCACTGATCCATAAGTTAGGTCGCATGAAGGGCAAGGTCAAGAGTCTCAGCGAGGTAATGGCTGCGGCTAACAAATACGCTGGCTCAGACAAGACCCGAGATGCGTCAGATGGAGAAGAGGAGAAGGCCGCTGTTGAAGGAAAGAAAAATACCAGCAAGCCTCAACAGCAACAAACTAGCCACAACAACGCGAATCAAAACAAGCGCAAGAGTGAAGAAGGAAACTCTGGGCTTGTCGCCAACACACGTGGAGGTTTCAGGGGCCAACGAGGAAGAGGCCGAGGAATCGGCTCTCGTCCAATTAACATGGAAGAAGTTTTTAATCGGCCGTGCGATCTTCACACGGGAGGCGACGGGCGGCCAGCAGACCATACCAAGGCGCAATGTAATTATTACAAGAAGTGGAAAGAAGAAAGCCAACACAACAGGGGAAACCACCATGAAGGAAGCCCTGGTGCGACTCATGGTTCAGCGCCGGACCGCACAATGCGAGTAACCCCAGGCAGGTGGGGCAGTACCATACAATAGTTATCAACACCTCCAAGAGGGAAGAGAAATTAAGTCGCAGAAGCCAGCAGGTAAAACTGTGATACCAGCAACCCCCAATTGGCTAAAATGGTCAGAGCATGCAGTCACTTGGAGTCGCGACGATCATCCGCCACAAGTGCGAGAGCCAGGGAAACTGGCGCTAGTTGTGGCACCTTATGTAGCAGGATACAAGCTAACCAAAGTACTTATGGACGGGGAAGCAGCATAAATATCATGTACTACGATACGTTCAAGCGCTTGGGGCTCATGGACTCCAGCCTGCAACACACGACGACCGTATTTCACGGCATCGTCCCAGGAAAGTCAGCACAGCCAGTGGGAAAGATAACCCTGGGAGTAACCTTTGGGACGGAAGAAAACTTCAGAAGCGAGTTCATATGCTTCGAAGTGGTAAAATTCAGAGCCCATATCACGCCCTGTTCGGACGAACAGCCTTCGCCAAGTTTATGGCCAGGCCATGCTACGTTTACCTACAGCTGAAGATACCAGGACCAAGAGGGGTCATCACAGTGCACGGCGATAGAGAAAAAGCAATAGAGTGCGAGGAGGGAGATGCAGCCTTCGCAGAATCAGCTTGTGCCGCTGAAGAGCTAAAGAGTTATAAGTCGCAGGTGGATCCCAATGATATGAGCGTAGTTACCACGCCATCTGCCGAACCACCAATGAAATTCAAAGCGGCCCAAGACACCAAGCAGATAGATCTTGTTCCTGGCGACTCATCCAAGCAGGCGAGCATCGGAGCCCACATGGAGAAAGAACAGGAGCGGGCACTCATCGCTTTCCTTCAGGAAAACAAGGACATCTTCGCATGGAAACCATCAGATATGCCAGGGGTGCCAAGGGAATTGGCAGAACACAGTCTTAACGTGAACCCCTGGCCAAGCCAGTAAAGCAACCGCTGCGGCGTTTCCACGACGACAGGAGAAAAGCGATAGGGGAAGAAATAGCTCGCCTATTGGCCGCAGGATTCATCACAGAAGTATATCACCCGGAGTGGGTGGCAAACCCAGTCCTAGTTATGAAAAAGAACGGCACATGGCGAATGTGCATTGACTACACCAGTCTCAACAAAGCCTGTCCAAAGGACCCATTTGCCTTGCCAAGGATTGACCAAGTGATTGATTCAACAGCCGGATGCGAGTTGTTGTGCTTTCTAGACGCCTATTCAGGCTACCATCAAATCAAGATGAAGAAGGAGGACCAGGAAAAGACATCCTTCATCACACCCTTTGGGGCCTTTTGCTATGTAAGCATGCCCTTTGGATTGAAGAACGCAGGTGCGACTTACCAGAGGTGCATTCAAAGTTGCTTGCATGAGCAGATAGGTCGCAACGTTCACGCCTATGTGGACGATATCGTCATTAAATCGCAAGTAGGCCAGGATCTCATCAGTGACTTGGAAGAAACCTTCACAAATCTCAGAAGATATAACATGAAGCTCAACCCGACGAAGTGCGTCTTTGGAGTACCAGCGGGGAAGCTATTGGGGTTCATAGTGTCAGAAAGAGGCATCGAGGCCAACCCTGACAAGATAAAGGCTGTAATGGACCTCCAAAAACCAGAAAAGATCAAGGACGTACAGCGACTTACCGGTTGCGTCGCGGCGTTAAGTCGCTTTATATCAAGACTGGGAGAAAAAGCCCTGCCTTTATACAGATGCTGAAAAAATCAGATACCTTCGTTTGGGACTCAGAAGCCGACGAAGCTTTAACAGCCCTGAAGATTCAGTTGACAAATGCTCCAGTTCTGGCAGCTCCAAAAGATAAGGAGCCCATGCTGTTGTACATAGCTGCAAACTCTCGTGCCGTAAGCGCCGTGATGGTTGTAGAGAGACAAGAGCCAGGAAGGAGTACCCAGTCCAAAGGCCAGTATACTACGTAAGTGAGGTGCTCACGGCTTCAAAGCAGCGTTACCCTCAGTGGCAGAAGCTAGTGTTTGGAGTATTCATGGCGAGTCGCAAGCTGAAGCACTACTTCCAGGAACACCCAATAACTGTGGTCAGCTCGGCACCACTGGCAGACATCATCCGCAACCGAGAAGCAACAGGAAGAGTAGCCAAGTGGGCGATCGAGCTGGGTCCACACCATATAAGCTACGAGCCGCGCACATCAATTAAGTCGCAAGCTCTCGCAGATTTCATCAATGATTGGACAGAAATTCAAGTCGCTCCCACCATGGCAGAAACAAAATACTGGACCATGCACTTCGATGGGTCAAGACAGCTACAAGGCTCGGGGGCTGGAGTTGTACTCACTTCCCCCAAGGGAGACAAGCTAAGATACGTGCTCCAAATACACTTCAATTGCACAAACAATGTAGCAGAATATGAGGCATTGCTTCACGGACTCCGTATAGCAAAGGAGATGAATGTCAGTCGCATCCGTTGCTTTGGAGACTCAGATTTGGTAGCTCAACAAGTTTCTGGAACATGGGACAGTAAGGATGCAAACATGGCTGCATACAGAGAGAGGTGGACAGAGTTGCTGGACACTTCACTGGCTTCCAAGTTGAACATGTTGATCGAAGACAAAATGAAGCAGCAGATGCCTTGTCTCGGCTAGGATCCAATAGGCAATCAGTCCCGCCCAATGTTTTCTTGGATGAGTTGCATAACCCATCAGTTAAGCCTCCAGCAGAGATTGACATAGCAGAGCCAGAGGATGATTCAACTTTAGTCGCAGCCCTGCATGAACAGCCGGCATGGACAGAGCCATACATGGCATATTTAAGTCGCGGAGTGCTACCAGAGGATGAAGTAGAGGCGCGCAAGATAACACGGCGATCCAAGGCCTACACAATAATAAACAATGAGCTATACAAGCGCAGCGTCGCGGGACATTCCAAAGATGCGTATCACCAGAAGAAGGACGAAAAATCTTGCACGAAATTCACGCAGGCGATTGTGGCCATCATGCTTCGTCAAGATCTTTGGTGGCAAAGGCGTTCAGACATGGTTTCTTCTGGTTAACGGCGCTAGCAGACGCTGAGCAGATTGTCAGAGTGTGTGATGGATGTCAAAGATACGCCAGGCAAGATCATATGCCAGCTCAAGCACTTCGTACAATACCCATCACATGGCCTTTCGCCGTATGGGGTTTTGACATGGTAGGGCCCTTCAGACGGTCCTCAACGGGAAAAACTCACCTCCTGGTCGTGGTGGACAAATTCACAAAGTGGATAGAAGCAGAACCCGTGGGAGATTGTGAAGCTGAAACAGCAGTCAAGTTCTTGAAGAAGGTCATATTCCGCTTTGGATATCCCCATAGTATCATTACAGACAACGGAAGCAACACCTCTGAAGGAGCTACACAAATATTTTGTGCGAACAATGGGATAAGGCTGGACCTCACGTCAGTATCACATCCACAGAGCAATGGACAAGCTGAGCGAGCTAACCAGGAAATTCTCCATGGATTAAGCCGCGCCTTATTGAAAAGGTTGAAGCATCTCCAGGATGTTGGGTGGAGGAACTGCCAGCCGTGCTATGGAGTTTAAGAACAACCCCTAATAGATCCACAGGATTTACACCATATTTTATGGTCTATGGAGCAGAAGCGGTTATGCCCAGCGATATCATACATGATTCACCAAGAGTTGCGGCCTATGTCGAAGCAGATAATGAAGCAGCTCGGCAGGATTCTGTGGACACATTAGAAGAGGTCAGAGATTTGGCAGCATCAAGGTCAGCGGTGTACAGCAAGACTTGCGACGCTATCATGCCAGACGCATCAGAACCCGCACCTTTCAAGAAGGAGACCTAGTGCTGCGACTCAAGCAAGACCATAAGGGAATGCACAAGCTATCTTCTCCATGGGAAGGACCCTACATCATCAGCAAAAAACTAAACAATGGATCGTACTATCTGCTGGATGTGAGAGAAGAAAGCAGTGATCGCCATGATTTCGAGGATCGTCTAGAAGCGCCTCGCCCTTGGAACGTCGCGCAACTGCGACCTTACTACACATAAAAAAGCTAATCAGAGCTAAGTTTCATCTTTTCCAGCTGCCTATAGCTGAGTATCATCCTAGCCACTAAGGGCTCTTGCTTCAAAATTGGTCGCCACCTAGGCGCGACCTGCAACACCTGTATCAGAAATCGGCCGCCACCTAGGCGCGGCCGTATGTCTCAAACTGGGATCGCCGCCTACGTGCGACCCAACCCTATGTATAACACTCGGTTGCCACCAAGGCGCGACCTTATGTGTCATCATAAACAAAGCTGTTTATAGCTATATATCATTTGTTTCTTGGGGGCTTTGTACCCTGAAACAGCCAACCTACTGGCAACCATCAAACTTACCTTAAGTCGGATTGCAACTTGCATTATGCGTCCAAAGTACTGGGGTGTGGCGTCAATCGAGCTTGATTGCCTATCATGGCCGCTCTCGACCCTGAACACACATGTTCCTAGGAAATACTGAGTCGCGCGAGTGCCCACTTAATGGACTCAGAAAGGCCTAACTAGAGGTCAATGTACTGCTTATAGTACGGCAACACCAATTGCAATTGCTTATATCTTAACAATTGTTTCTTATCTATGACATCAAGCTACAGGTGATGATCTTCAAAACCTCCTGAGAAGAATTGAGATGATTGTCAAATACATCAGCTCAATCCTTGGGGGCTACAGCATATTGTTATCAAAAATTTGAAGATTGGTCATCATCAAGTGTTGAAGCTATCAGGCAAACCTTGACAGAGTAAGAAGCTCACGAAGTCAGATGCATTTTCAAGGCCGCCCCAAAAGTGCGAGTAAACGCCAGTCCAACGTGATCATGAGTCGCAGAGCAAGGAAGTGCAAGCTAGAAAGAAAAAAGTGCAGCCTAAACGTCCAAGGAACCTTTCAAAGTCAAGAAAACATATCAAGATATTCCATGAAGTTCAGGCTACACTTGGGGGCTAATGTCGGGGGAATAATTAACCCGCGACTTATTCAAAGGCCAAAACAGCGACTTCATGTTCACGCTATTATTGGGCCACGTAAAAGATGGGCCGATCAAGGATCGCGGCCTGCCAAAGGAAGGCTCCAGAAGGTCGGTGGTAAAACTTGCCTTGGATGACAAGCTTGCAATCGGCTTCGTGTAGAACTCTTGTAACCTAGCGAGCCTCTGTGTATATAAAGAGGACTCGCAGGACTTAGACGGGTCAAGCTATCAAGCCCTAAACCCTAGCTCTTACGGCGAGTTCCCAGATCGGATCGCCACCATTGTAACACCACATATATCATATCAATACCAAGCTAGGGTAGGCAGGAAGTAGGTCTTTACCTCACATTGAGGGGCCGAACCTGGGTAAATCTGTGTTCGTCCTTGTTCCTGCGATCCCAAGCTCGGAGACGATTGACTCGCGCAAATCCCACACCTACGAAGTCATCCATGACATCTGACGTGACAATCCCACGACACCCACCGCTCGCCCGTCGCTCCGGTTCCTATCCAGCAGCAGGTCCAGGGGGCCGGGGCAGGAGGCAACACACCGGAGCTCCCCCGCAGCCTACGGGTGTACCGACTGCCGCCAATGCATCTCAGTTCAGACCGCCGTCGGGTCCACCGATGTTCCGGCCGTTGCAAAACCCCTCAAGGCAGATGGGTCCTCCGGCGTACGTTCCTATGCCGCAGCAGATGCAGTACCAGGGGCCACCCTTCGTGCCGATGCCGCCCTTCGGATACCCGCCGATGCAACAACAGCCTCTGATTGCTATGCCAGCGGGTCAGGGTCCGAGGCCCAAAAGAAAGTAGAAGAAAGGGGTGCCGCAGCCACAACTCCAACCCCAGTTTCAGCAGACTAACCAGGCCGTTGTGCCCCTTGTGTAGCAACAGCCACCGCCAGTATTGCAGCAGCAGTTTTTCTCGCCGCCTCCGGTTCCGTTGCAGGGTCAGCAGATGCCAGCACCGTCGTCTGGCACTGTTGCCGGAGTTGCTATCCCGGATGGTGTTCCACCGATTGTTGTTTCTGGTGTGCAGGAGGGGACAAAGGCTGGGTCGGTGGTAAAGCCAACAAACCAACTAAGTGCTGGAAGTGTGCGGTTGATACGCACACAACTAAGTGGTGTCCGGTGCAGCACTACTATCTTGTGTGTAATAACGGGGCTCATCCAACTATCAGGTGCCCAACTCTTCGGCTCCCTAAGCCCACGGCTTTCACTACAGGTTATGGCACAGAGGATACGATTTTCACGCAGCTACCTGATAGTGTGTACAAGCCTCACCTGGTTCCTTCGAGCTCGCCCACAACACTGGTGAAGATTGTTGGGGATCCAGTGCCTGCGACAGCCGTTCAGAGCTTGATATCCAGGATGTGTCCTTCGAATTCACCGTGGACATGGGATGCTGTATCACATGGTACTGATGCCTTTCTTATTGGGTTCCCTTCAGTCGGGGATCTTCAGCGGATGGAGGGGATGCAGTTGGGTGTTCCGGGCTACATGGCCACAACCACTTTTTTGGTCTGGAAGAAGCAAGATGTTCTTCCTATGAGGGTGCTTGAGTAGGTGTGGGTCCATGTCCAGGGGGTTCTGTATCCTGTGAGGCATTTTCTTGGTATTTGGGCTGTAGGTTCCTTGATTGGGACGACTCTGGATGTTGATCTTGTCACGCTGAGGAGTAGAGGCATTGTGCGTTTCATGGTTGCGATGCCTTGCTCCAAGCTCCTGGACAAGCAACAGGACAACATTGGACCTTATGTTGGCACGGCCTGTGTGGTTAAGCTGAAGGAGTATGCTTTCGTTTTCCGTCGCGAGACACCGGATTTTGTCCCTGATGCAGAGTTCGTTCCCTATTTCTGGCGCCGCAAGGGAGATGAGGCAGTTGATGAGTATGGGGGTGTTGAGGAGGTTTGGAGGACTCCACGGAAAATCCTGGTATGAGTGTGTCGCAGAATACAAGTATGGACGTTGATACAAGCCACTCTTCGAGGGCAGCCAATACTGGAAAGACCGTGGCCACTATGCACACTGCTCCTCACAGTACCAATATTGCTATCACTCCGTATAATCCGAACCCGCAAACTTCACGTGGGATCGAGATCGTAGCAAGGATCCACCGGGACTCACCGAGTCTACTACGTGTGGTCGAGGCAGTGGGTACCTCATCGGGTGGGGCAGCTGCCCCAGACGCTATTTCTGCTAACCAGGTGACGAAGGCTGGCCACGTTCTGCTGCCGGTAAGCCCCAATGGGCCAGAATGGCGGCATCTTGCAGACTATAGCGCGGGGCGATTTTTTCCGGCCCAGAAGGGGCGCTGGAGATGCAGCCACTCGTACAGGTGACGGAGGTGACAGACCGCGCACCGGTGGCGGATAGCGGCCCAGCTGGGCCGCCGGTGGCCATGGCTGACTGCGCGTCGGCGATGGATAACAGCCCAGCCGGGTCACAGGCGGCCAAGGCCGCATCGTGGAGGCAAGGCGCTGCGGGGTGGGCCGAGCAGCAGTTGCACCAGGCCGCTCCGACGCCGGGCCTGGTTGCGACCGCTGGGAGCTCACCTGCTGGGCCGGAAATCCAGGATGGTGGCGCTGGGCTGGTCTCCGGTTTTTTTTTCTTCACCGACGCTTCCCCTGGATGGACTTGCTTTCTGCAGGGACGGGTGTGGTCTCGACTCCGACAAAGACTCACCCGCCTCACGCTGCTGCTGCGATGGCCGGGTCGGCTGCTATTTCGTCATTGCCGACCCAGGCTATTGCTTCCCCGGTGGCTACGTGCACGGAGGGAGGATCCATCACGCTGTCCACACCTCCACCCAAGGTGGTGGCCTTTTCTGATCGGGTCACCCCAACCCGTCGTAGCGAGAGGTTCGGGTGGCGGTGGATGGGGCTTCTGCGACGGATGAAGACTCCATGAAGAAGGCCATGCGTCGCAAAGTTGCGCGCAACTTGGACTACTCCGGTACGGAAATGAATTTGAAATCTTTTATGTCTTTTTCTCCTTAGTCGATTCATTCAAAGCTTACTAGTGTAGGAGTTAATCTTGGTAATAGTAAAAATCAAGTTCATGTTTCAACTAATGTCTTGAGACATATGGAATTTGACCGTCTTACGGTTATTCCTAAAGTTTCGACTGTGTTGTCAGCCACCTATACTGAAGAAGAAGAAGAAGTGAATGCCACATCAGATGGTCAGCTTCTTTCTCATCTAATAGGTGAAGTGTTGGAGGGTGGTTTGGATGACGACGGTTTGAGCTCATTGTATGAGTTAAAAGCATCTGGTCGGAAATAAAAATCTACCGCCAACAAGTCGTCTCGGAAATGGGCAAAGTTATCCAAATCCCCCACGGTTTCCCAATGAATGGCATGTTCGCAAATAGCAGAGGTCTTGGTGACTTGGCTAAACATTTGCACTTTGTTGGTTGCATTCGGGACCATAATTTGGATTTCTTAACTATTTCTGAGACGGGAAGACGTGAGTTCTCACAATCTCTATTGAACTGAGTTCTCACAATCTCTATTGAACTGACTTTCAGGTGGTATAGACTTTGATTGGTACTCGCGTCCTCCCCATGGCCGCTCCGGAGGCATTTTACTTGGCATCAGGACTGATACCATGGAAGTGTTGGATGTTATGGATGGTGTTTTTCATATAAAAATGCACATCCGTAATAAAACCGACAATTTCATTTGGAGTCCTGTTAGCGTGTATGGGCCGGCCCAGGAGGAGGCTAAGACATCTTTTCTCTGTGAAATGGTAAACTTGGCAAAAGATAACCCTCACCCTTTTATCATTGGAGGAGATTTCAACATGCTTTGTTATCCATTTGAGAAAAGTAGAGGGCGGTTCGACAACCGTTGGCCTCTTTGGTTTAATGCAGTCATTGACAGCTTGAACTTAAGAGAGATAACAATGGTGGGGAGACAGTTCACTTGGGCTAATGCTCTCCCTGAACCCACATACGAAAAACTAGACCGTGTACTGATGGATACTGATTGGGAATCTAGGTTCCCATTGGTATCGGTACGGGCTCTAGAGCGTATTGAGGGATTGTCAGACCATGCTCCCATTCTTTTGACCACTGGCATGCCTAGACCACAGTGTAACCCACGTTTCAAGTTTGAACTCGGGTGGTTGCATCGTGAGGGTTTCCATGATATAGTTAAAAGAATTTGGGAAATTAAGACCGGTTGCTGGTGATACGCCGATCCAGAGGTGGAACAATAAGATACGTGCTTTACGTACACACCTCGTTGGTTGGTCTCGTCAGACAACTGGTTTACTTAAAAAAGAAAAAAGATACGACTATCCTCGATAATCGATGTTCTTGAGGCATTAGCAGAAGTTCAACTGTTATCTACGCAAGAGATTGAGTTAAAGAGCCATCCAATGCACAGATAGCGAAACTACTGCGTGAGGAGGAGTTAAAATGGTATCAACGTTCCAAAGCCCAATTTATCCTCGAAGGAGATTCAAATACTCGTTGTTTCCATAGTATTGCCAATGGCAGACACAGGAAAAAGCGTATTCATTCTCTAGTCCAGAAGGAGGGAACGATTGAGGGACATGAACAACTAAAGTCGTATATTACAAATTACTATAAAGGCCTGTTCGGTGCCCCAGAGGAAGGAAATTTCACACTGGATGAGTCTCGAACAGATAATATACCCCAGGTTTCAAATGAGGAAAATGGTCTACTTACTAACCTCTACTCAGAGGATGAAGTGAGAAAGGCGGTTTTCCAAATGAAACACAATAAAACACCAACCTGATGGTTTCCCGGCTGAGTTCTACCAGAACTTTTGGGATGTTATCAAGTTTGATTTACTACAACTGTTCGCCTGTCTTCATGATGGACAACTAGAGTTGTTTCATCTCAATTTTGGTGAGATAATTTTATTACCTAAGGTTAATGCGGCAGAAAGGATTCAACAATTTAGACCTATATGCCTTCTTAACGTTAGTTTTAAAATATTTACCAAAGTTGCTATGATTCGACTAAAAAATGTGGCAGATCATGTGGTTCGTTCGTCTCAGACAGCTTTTATGCAAGGTCGTAACATCCTTGATGGGGTAGCGATCCTACATGAAACAGTTCACGAACTACATAGAAAAAAGCTGAATGAGGTAAATCTTAAAATTGATTTTGAGAAATCTTATGATATAGTCAATTGGTCTTTCCTTCAATAGACCCTCAGTATGAAAGGTTTTTCTACTGACTGGAGAGCGTTAATAGATAGTTTTGTTTCGGGAGGAAGTGTAGCCATTAAAGTCAATGATGACACTGGCAAATACTTTCAAACAAAAAGTCCTTAGAAGACCTGTTATCGCCGATACTATTTAATATAGTGGCTGATATGCTGGCTATCATGATCGAACGCGCTAAGTCTGAGGGCCAAATTGAAGGAGTGATTCCACACTAGTCGATGGTGGTTTATCGATTCTTCAATATGCCGATGATACAATTCTTTTTATAGAACATGACATCGAAAAGTCTCGTAACCTAAAGCTGATTTTATCAGCCTTCGAGCAACTTTCGGGTCTTAAGATTAATTTCCATAAAAGTGAATTGTTTTGCTTTGGCGAGGTTCAAGAAAACGCCGCCTTGTATGCTGAACTCTTCGGTTGTGAGTAAGGACAATTTCCTATCAACTATTTGGGTATTCCGATTCATTATCGGAGACTTACGAATGTTGAATGGAAAAATGTGGAGGAAAGACTGCAAATACGTTTAAATAGCTGGAAAGGCAAACTCTTATCCCTGGGTGAAAGATTGGTTCTCATAAACTCGGTACTAACGAACATGGTACTGTATATGATTTCATTCTTCGAACTACCCAAAGGAGTATTAAAACGATTGGATTATTTCCGGTCTAGATTCTTTTGGCAAGGGGATTGTGAGAAGAAAAAATATCGGCTGACTAAGTGGAGTGTGGTTTGCTGCCCCAAAGACCAAGGAGGGCTCGGAGTTCATGACCTTGAGGTCAAGAATAGAGCTTTACTGGTTGAATGGCTCTTCGAGCTTCGTTCGATAGATGGAGTTTGGCAAACCCTCCTTAGGAGAAAGTATGTGGGATCTCAAGCTGTATCTCAGGTTCTTTGAAAACCCGGTGATTCACACTTCTGGGCAGGCCTTATGGCTACGAAGAAGTTTTTTTCCCACAAGGATCTTTCTCAATTAGGGATGGATCAAAATTCGCTTGTGGGAGGATAAAAGCTAGGCCAATCCACTCTCAGAGAACAATATCGGCTCTGTATACTATTGTGCGAAACAAGAGCGACATGATCGCTAAGGTGTTGCGTTCCTCCACCAAATGTATCGTTCAGAAGAAGTTTACTTGGAACAAGACAATTATCCTAGAATGCCTTGCTCATCCGATTGGATTCAATCCATTTGTTGGAAGGTCCAGATAAATTTCAATGGAATCTTTCGAAGAATGGTAAATTCTCGGTTGATTCCATGTATATAGCATTAATCTTACCCGAAGTACCAGTCGATATTAACATAATAACAAAATTTGGAAGATGAAGATACCACTAAAGACTAAGGTGTTTGCGTGGTATCTTCGTCAAGGAGTTAATTACAAAAGATAACCTTGCCAAACACAATTGGCACGGAAGTAAAAATTGCGTCTTCTGTCAACATGACGAGACTATTACACACTTATTCTTCCAGTGTGAGTTCGCCAGGTCTATATGGTCAGCCATCCAGATAGGTTTTACGTTACATCCCCGCGTGCCGTTGTAAACATTTTTTGGCAACTGGCTAAACGGGGTGGATCCTAGGTTTGAACTTTTTAGTAGGGTGGGGCGATTGCCGTTATTTGGTCGTTGTGGCTATGTAGAAATGACAAAGTTTTTAACAAAAAAATAATTCTATTATACAGGTTATCTATCGGTGTACAACAACGCTTCGTGCATGGTCGGCCCTGCAGCGTGTGGAGCACCTAGACTTGTTTTTGGGTTGGCGTTGCGTTTGTGAGGTTGCGGTCAGTGAGTTTATTTTTCCAACATGGATGGCAACATAGTCTCCGGATCGATCTACCACCATCTTAGGCGGCTTTACAATTTCTCATGTAATTCCCTTTTTTTATTTTTCCGAATTGGGTACTTGTGAACTTATGGTTGTGTGCATCCTACCTATGCAGAGACCGGGTGTAATGGTTAAGACTTTTTAATTAATAAAATCCCTTTTATGAAAAAAATGCAGGAACTCAACATAAACTGGAACGGGAGTAGTGATTAGCTAGCTGAAATATACAGTTAGCACAGTTGAAAGTATTTTTTTTGACAATACAGTTGAAAGTAAATTAATCGACACGCGCGCGTGCAGAGAAGAGTTTTAATCAACGGTACTGTACGTGTGTATACACACCCGTGTGGACTTTGTATGTACCTATGATCAGGCAGCACTCGAGACGTGAGCACGGGTAGTTGGATGGGACATGGATCGCACTCGCTACGTTCCGTTCGCTGGATTCGCGGCGCTAACGAGGATCACTTGTACATACTTCAAAGTGAAAGCGTGGATGACCCTGCTCCTCCTCGTGCTCGTCCTCCTTCTCCCGCTCGGCAACCGCTGCTCATGCCCATGGATGAGCCGAACACGCCGTCGCGCTGATGACCCAAAAGTGAAGGGATCGCAACAGTCTTCGAGGAAAGTATTTCCATCCAAATTTATTGATTCGACACAGGGGGAGCCAAATAATATTTAGAAGGCTTAGCAGTTGAGTTGTCAATCCAACCACACCTGGAAATGATCTTGCTTGACATAATTTATTAGTAGCAACGGTGATATAACAATAGTGGAAAATTGGTAACAACAGTAGTAACAAAGTAATAGTAACAAGAGCAATAGTGAGGAAAAACAGTAATAGTAAAAGATGGACCGTGGTTCATAGCATCACCAGAGGCATCTCTCCAAACAAAAGAACAAATGTTGGATGAACAAATTACAATTGGGCAATTGACAGAATTGAACTAATTCACGACGGAAAAATCCTCCGGGGTGCGAGCGTTTTAAGTCACGACGGATTTTATAGGTAAAGGGGGTCGAGAGGGCGGTGCACGAGGTGCCCAGGCGGTTGACCAGCATGGGTCCCACCTGGACCACGCTTCTGCGTGGGGCCCTCGGGTGGCCCCTCGCGTAGCCCTTTTGGTTATGTGGTGTATTACCTCCGATAAAGAATCTCCGTAAATTTTGGTCCAATTTCCAAATATTTCGTACTAGCCTTTCCGATATACAAAAACAACAAAAAACAGAAAAAGATACTGGACAACTTGTTTAAAGGTTAGTTCATGAAATGCCCACAAAATGATATTAAATCATAATATAAGTATGTAACAATGCAATAAAGTAGCATGGAACAACCAAAAAATATATCTAAGTTTTGGGACGTATCACGCGCCATCGCACGGCGCCCGTCATCTCACTATTCATGATATCTTTCGATATTCCGATTTATCGTCCGATTTATCGCTTATCGGTGTCTGACCGATAAGATAAATTTGCCGATATGCCGATAAATCGGCCAATATGCTGATAAACCTGCCGATTTATCTCTTATCTTGGCTCGACCGATAAGTTCCATCGAAGCGATATCCCAACATTACTCATCTGCGAGCAGGAGTTGTCGCAGCGCGTGCCTCCTCTGCCGAAGAAGGTGAAGCAGGAGCCGTGGCAGCTGGCCACATGATCCGGGGGCAAGAGGGCTTGCGCGACCCGGTTGCCAATCCCGACGAGATCCCAGGGCTCAACGCCACGATCGAGGAGTCACGTAACGTCGTACCGACACTCTCTTTGGAGGATGCCTTGGCGTGGTTTCTCAAAGATTACGCCAAGTCATCCGTCCGGAGCCCCTACCTCGACACCACCGGCGACGACGACGGCGCATGGCCTAGATGGGTCAAGGCGAAGGACGACGAAGACGGTGACAGCGCCTAGCGGGTCAAGACGGCGGCGCAGGGAGCGGGGTCAAGGCTGAGGCCGACTGGGAGGACTATATCTTCTTCCGGTGACGGTAGATCTAGGATCAGGTTTAGACTTACCTAAATTTATTCAAATTCGTAATTTTTTCTAAAAAATTAAATAAAAATCCATCTAATTTCGTGCTTAAATAAAGTTTTAAATTTCCCTATTGGGCCGCGAGTGTGAGAGACGCCCCTAATACGCGATAGCTCGCCCGAACAGTCCTAATAGCGATTGTACGACGCTACCTCCGGGCGTTATGTGCCGGCGTGAATGGAGATGCTCTAATGTTCCGGTAGAAAATGCACGAACAGACATAAACATCACAACAAGAGAGAAAGAAAAGAAGAGGGGCATGGCATGGATGGAGACGTGTTAAAGATTTGCGTGCATGTCTAGTGTGACTTGCGAGTACACTCGGGGAAAGAGGCGACCATAATTTGATAGCAGTGACGAAAGAAAAGTGAATCCGCGCTCCCATGCGCAATGCATTGCGTTGCGGCAGCCCAGCCCCAACCGAGGCAAAGTACCTTAAAGGCACTACTAAGCCTCATTACTCAATTAGTCGTTGTAACATCACAATAATGTCTCCTCTTTTGTTTCCCATCATGCACCTCCTCTGATGATCCTCTCTGCTCCGACCAAGGCTACTAGGGGTTTCTTCGTGTGGCCATGGCCCGGAGAAAATCCATGGCGGCGCTCGATGAATCATGGGAGAATCGCACGCGCGCAACTAGCTGGAGGCGCGCGCACGCACACACGCGCGACGGCGCGCTCAGCACGCCTTCTCTTGTACTAGTAGTTGTGTAGCGTGTGTGCCGAGCAGCTAGCTGCGGTTTATCTTTTTTGATTTTCCATACTTGTATTCATACTAGAGGATCAAATACAAGGTCGGATACAAGCAAAGAAAAAGAAGGATACGATGGACGGCACCGCAGCGCCTCGCCGTCTTCACCACGAGCAGCTCCAGCACGCGCGACCTCCACCGCCGGAGGCGAGAGGAAGCAGACGCCTGTAGCCCTCTCCACGGAGCGGAAGAGCTTCTTGCCACCGCAGTGGCTTTGACGAACCACAAGAGCCGCCAGCTCCGACGAGCTGGAACTTGAAACGATGAACGCCCAAAGGTCGGGGCCGCACCCCGAGCACCTCCCGCCCCAGATCCATGGCCGGCGCCACATCTTCCCCCCAGCACCCCCACACTCCACCGCCGCAGTCGCCTCGCACCTCCTCCACCACCGGCCTTGCATCCACTCGACACCGGGCTGCCGCCGAAGCCGGGAGAAACACCTAGCAGCTCGGGGACGAAACCTGCAGCTCGAGGGCGCCGTCGTCGACGTCGCCGCGGAGGGGGACCGCAATCTCCAAAACGGCAGCGCCGGCTTCCCCACCGCAGCCGCGCCGCCCGTACACCTTCTATCTACAACGCCGAGTCGCGGATCCGGAGATCCCCCACCCTCCCCCGCCGCGAGCGGCAGGCGGAGGGTGATGGAATCCACCGGATGCGCCCGCGGCCGCCGGTCGCCTCGAAGGCCGCCTTTCAAGCTCCTCTGAGCACTGTAGAAAGAGATGAGGTTCCAAAAAGAGTGAGTAATGACTGTCTAGCTGCGGTTTATCGCGTGCGCCTTCCACGCCAAGCCTCCAAGCTAGAGCGCCAATTATTGTACCTACGACCCCTCC